>JAVYIG010012654.1:0-52190 GCA_035222895.1 Strongylocentrotus droebachiensis
CCCTATCTGAGGACTGCCAAAATGTATGGATGCCCCTTATGCGGCTTTTCCTGCCTTGGAGACCCCCCTAAATCCGGAACACTGCTCAATGAACCCCCCTATCTCAGAAAAAGCAGACCAACCCCCCCCCCCTTACTCAGATAAGCTGTCATTACTGGTTGGCTCACACACCCACAGAATACCCCAAAGAACTCAGCCTGCATTACATACATTTAGCACATGAAATACATACAAAAATTTCTGTGCTCGTGTTTTCATTCATACCTTGTAAGAATAAACAAAGTCTGCAAATTAGTTCTATGCTCACTTATCTGCATAATATATCACCACCGAATAATTACTTTAGTGCCTGATATTGAGACTTAGTTAGAAATAAACCTTCATTATTCTTAACTGACATCACCTGTGCCTGCATGACTGTTTCCTTTCACATACTAATGTACCTGTCATAATGAATGACTTATGTAATCAAACTCTATAACTAAGTACTTTATCCTCGTAGAGATACTCTTTAGATTTAATGAATCAGTAATTACTGCTATTTAATTTTAGGTGTCATCAATTGTCACTAAACTAAAGTACCAATTTTTAGTTAAATCAGTTGAGTTTGTACAGTGGTGTTTGAAATGTTGAGAATATAGGTTCAATACACAGGGCACAGCCAGGATAGTAATGCAGCTGTGTGTAAATTAGGATAGACTACAGTATAAAAATAGTCTAAATCAGTCCCTGGATTTGATTGATTTTTCTATGTTCAAGATATTTTATAATCCCCTTTTTTAATTTCTCAGGAGTCCAAAGAGATGAGAGAAACAAGAAAAAACACCCCCTTCTTAAAGAAATCTCCAGGTGAAAAGTCAAATATACCCCCTTTTTTTAGAATTCTCAGGCCGGACTTTGTCGCACGAAAAGTACCCCTTTACCGGACATTTTGGTAACACGCATGGTGTCCCTCCGTTTTCGGAATGGGGGGGGGGGGGGGGCAGGATAGAGAGTCAATGCTAATGCCTATTGACCTTGGCTATTTAGCACTGCACTACGTGTTAATACTTTAATAGGCAGAATTGCACACACAAATAGTCCATACACACCTAACAAATGAATGCACGCAATAAAGACGATGCGAAGTGGCTGATTGGCAATTTTGACAGTAAGCCCAAGCTTAAAAGTTTTAAATTATTCTTTCTAACATAGATCTGTAAGTTGAAAAAATTGTATTTTACTGCTATTTTAGACTAGTAGTAGGTGTCATCAATTGTCACTAGTCTAGATCTAAGTAAAAGTAAAGTACCAATTTTGAGTGAAATTGGCTGAGCTTTGTACAGTGCTGTGTGAAATGTTGAGAATCAATGGCACAACTTTTAATACACAGCCAGGGGGCGAGTTTGCTCAGTTAGTAAAGTGTCTGCTTGTCGAACCAAACATGGAGATATATAGGTCTAGTCTAGATCTAAGAAGGGAGATCCCGGGTTCAACCCCCATCCAGGCGGATGACTGAAGTGTGTTAACGTCCCTCTTCCCTTGTTCATAGGCGCAGCGCGCAGGTTATGTCAAGTGGAAAACACTACGTCCCTCGGATATGACGTTAAATGGAGGCCCGTGTACAGGTGAGTCACCACCCTTGCAAAGAACCCATTCATTGCACTATTTGTAGCTATAAATTATAGCTAGAGGTCTAGTAAGTAGTATAATCTAGACCCTAGTGTAATGGTCCACATGCACAGCCCAATCACTCAGGCCTAGTACTGGTATAAGGCATCTGCAAGAATCTTCAGTATTGAAGGATCTAGGAGTAGGAGTAGATCTAGGAGGCAGATTATCTTGAAGAAGAAGAAGGATAGTAGGCCTAGCCCTAGTCTAGTCTATATTTGTATACTTGTAAAGCGCTTAGCCTTACAGACATTTTTGTAAAGCGCTCAGAGACATTTGTATTAAGCGCTATATAAAAATTAAAGGCGCTAGTGTAGTTCCGTATCCATTTTTTTAGCAGTTTAATAATCCATTCTTAGGCTTAGCAAAGGAATTTTAGCCCAATTTTTTACTAATTTGAATCATAATCATATAGATGTCTAGGGCCTATTGCATTTTCCACCTGAATTTGGATCACATCCGACTTCGGGAAACCTCCGTTTAGGGCTTCGATGTCGACGTCGTTGCTCATGCAGTACTATCTCTACGCTATAGCTCTGCACCTCAAACTGAAGCTATCAGTCCAAAATTATGCACATTTCTCGCATGCGCACGATACCATAAACCATACGAGAAGTTTGCATAATTTTGGACTGATAGCTTCAGTTTGAGTTGCAAAGCTATAGATTCTAGCGTAGAGACGGTACTGAGCGACAACATCGACATCGAAGCCTTAAACGGAGGTTTCCCGATGTCGGATGTGATCCAAATTCAGGTGGAAAATCTAGTCTAGATCTAGATCTAGGTCTAGCTCTAGATCTATGTCTATTCTTATTCATCTTTGCTAAGAATGGATATAGGGATGTTACAAAAAAAATAAATCTCAGAATTCAAGCTCCTGCTTTATGCCATTCGACAGAGCTTGATAAGACCTTTTATTTGATGCCTCATTCATCATAATAGCCCCAGTAATAAGAAAGTTATGCCAATTTTAAACGCCCGGAAATCATGTATTTAATTGCTTTGTTTTCCTTTGTTTTTACACCAAAAGTTGTGATCTCAAATGTGACCGAAAGATTCTATTTCATGACATAAAATTACCCCAAAATGTATGTAAATACACAAAAAACGCTAATCGGGCCGTCATTTTTGCATGACATTTTCACATTCCTCATCCAAAAAACATATTTCTAATCGTTAGATTTTGCTAAAATTTCACCAAAAGCAAATTCACATGTTAACCAATCGGTCTAGATCTAGATACTTTTTTTCCAATCCTGTAGGTAGGATCAGGGTACAGAATGGCACTAAACACGGCTCTTGTGAAACAGTGCAGCAAAACAAACCGCCGAAAACATAAATCATAAAAGTTTAGTATGAAATGAAAGATAACAATCATGGATATGAAACTGGTAAAAGAATGGATATGAAACTGCTAAAAAAATGGATACGGAACTACACTAGCGCCAAATTAAATATTATTTATTGTTATTAATGCAGCTAGAATCTACATGTACTAGATCTAGGTCTATGTCAGATGTGTGTGCAGCTGCAGTATACATCAGCTCACGCTACCCGCAGCTTCCGCTCTCGGCTCGCGCCTGTACGTACGGTCCACCCCGGCTACTGTACACGAGCTCTCACTCTCAGAATCAATCTTTGTTTAACCTCCGGAAAAGTATTCAAATATCAAAAACCACATAAATATGACCTTATGAATACGAAAGTACGGAATAAATATGACATGTACTTACAGGATTTCTACAGAAAACCGTGTCAAGCACCAAAGTTGGGTTCATCGTCACAGATAAAGTCTATAAATATAGCCTTGTAGTTGTAGATCTAGTTAATATACAGGCGCAGCTAGCTCAGAGCACGACAGTGCAATTAGACTCGTTCGCGAACTATCAATTAATTATTGACTATATCAACTTGTTATTTGTTTTATGAAACGGATTTTTTGTACTTCTATCGCAGATTGAATTCTTAATTAGATGTGTTGTAGATATCAAATTTGTTATATTAATCCGATTCTGAGTTCAATGCTGCGGATATATTCCAGTCTCGTAAGACTTCTGGTGCATTTGAGTCTTGAACAAGACTACCGCTTAGAAGCCGTTCTTAAAGAAAAAATCCGCAATTGCCAATGACTTCTTTGTGTCGATCACGTTGTCATTTAAGTTGTAGGCAGTTTTTTGGTTAAAGTTCTATTTCAAAGGGAAACAATTATCTTCATAAGCCAAGTCGAATTCAGAAGAATGTTAGATGGTGCAGAGGTACAGCTCAATTAGACTACACAGTGATACTAACAAGAAGGTCAGTAGAGGAAACATAGACGAACATAGTACTGGTGATGATATAAATACTGATAATGAATATGATAATGATGACGATAAAAATAATAATAGTAATAATAATGATAATAATAACAACAATAACAACTTACAATAATGATAATAAACCATATGTTTGAGGCTTGTAGCTTTTATGTCACTTCAATTCAGTTCGCACGTACATTTGACAGTTTTGGTTAAATTATTCTCTCGCCAGATCAGACATTGAATATATATTCTTCAAATTGAAAGGCTATTTATGTATTTAAAAACAAAATTGAATAGCGGAACTACAATTCATCGCCCCATAATTAATAGTGCTTGAACACTCATGCTGAGGATCATTTACAAGAAACATGATAGCATATATACCTCAAAGTTAATTGTGCTGAAAATAAAGTTTATTGAGGGGGTGCATTAAAAGAAAACGTATGGAGATAATGAATAATAACATATGCAAGGTAAACCAAAAAAGCCCATATCTATACCATAGATAAATACCAAGGTTTGATTGTTCTAAAACGACTGCAGGATTAAATAAATTCCTATTATTTGAATGATTTATTTAACATGAAATGGGTTTTACATAAAAATCGTTAATATCGTGATATCCAATAATCATACAATTTGAATAGTTTCATATTATACACACAGTGACAAACCCTACGCACACAACAGCTCTTACATCTAGCTATCTGTCACATATTGCAGCTATAATCTTCTATAGATTTCTTGTGTTAGAATATTCACCACATAATGTGTATAATTTTGTTAGTTTTACACTAAGTATTATTGAAAGACATAAAAACGTATTAGGTTCAACTTTGCATATGAACTGCATAATAAATAAATGGCAGGGGGGAAAAATCTGAATTCGTCTAATTGCTACGCAAATTCTACCTTTAATTAAACGGAATTAAACGGCGTAATACACCCTTTCCTGCATGTAAAATACACGACGTGTAAATCGATTTCCACACCAATCTGTCGCGAATGGGATCCCTCCTGAATGGCAAAATGTGTATGTACGAAGGATTACAGTTCGAGATGGTGTTATTGTCATGTTTAGGTAGTTTGATCAACTTTTTGTCTTGCGCTTTA
Organism: Strongylocentrotus droebachiensis; assembly: GCA_035222895.1. Classification (NCBI taxonomy): domain Eukaryota; kingdom Metazoa; phylum Echinodermata; class Echinoidea; order Camarodonta; family Strongylocentrotidae; genus Strongylocentrotus; species Strongylocentrotus droebachiensis. The sequence continues at coordinate 5,064 of JAVYIG010012654.1, forward strand.
AATTGATGATTCAAACTTTGTAGAGTGATAGTACATGCCATTACATATTTTTAGAATCAATTTTTGAAACACGGGTACATTAAAAACATATTTTTAAAAATTAATTAACCTAATCTATTTTGAAGAGCGCCCTCGCTTTCATCCTCGTATCGACGTACCTAATAATATTGCTCTTTACTTTTATGTCAGCTTTTTTCTGGTCAATATAGAGGTTTCTTTCAGCTAGATTCCTTTCGTGTGCATTCAACCTTCTTTCAAATTGGTCTTACAACTGATTGGATTCAAATGTTTGTCCCTAAACGAAAAATGTGCTTAAATAGCGCATTGTTCTTAATATACAGTGTTTGCCATGTTTTGTCAATGGAGGCTTCTTGTAGCCACTGCCCCCCTATTAAATATAAGACAGATTATCTACAAACTATATCAAAACCGTGTAACAATTTAGGAAATTTATCAAGGAGAATTACAAAAAAAGATTATAGATTATTGAAAATAAAATTAAGCCATTCCCATACATTTTTCATTAAGCTCAGAAGAATTGCCTTAGTAAGATATATTGAATGTCGTAAATCATGGATGTAATTTTAATTTTAACGGGGCATTGCAGGAAAATGTGAAAAATAGTATTTGAACAAATATTGTGTATCAGTTTATAAAATGTACATTGTATGAGTGATGAGGGGCAGCATTGTAATGAAAAGCTTGAAAAAATAATTTTGGCCCTGGAATATCGTTTTTTCGATTTTGTTGTTACATCAGAGGGTTTTCATGACATGCAATGAAACTTCTATCGTTACCACATCACAGGGTTATATCAATGTCCTTCTAGTTCCCAATTTGCGACATATAGAGTAGAGAACACCGATGTGTTTTGAACAGCTATCATGTTTCTGTGGAGATCCAGAATATGATCTAGCTCTGATCAGATGTTTTACTTCTCTCAGAATCTCACAGCCCTTAGTCCAAATACTTTTACTTTACTTTAGCGGCGTCCTACCGGTTTCTCGTAATATGATGGACCAGGACTTCCCTCTCCAAATCTCAACAACCCATTTCACATCAAGTCTCTCTTAATCACACCAAGGCACAGCTGGCAGCCATTAGACTTCAAGTATGTGGCGTCTACACTCAGGGGCGAATCCAGCCGGCGACAAGAGGAGGGGGGGGGGGCAAATCTTTAGAAAATATTTAGCGCCAAACGGTGAAAAATGAAACAAAAAACGGGGGGGGGGGGGGGCTGGGTGTAAAAGCACATTTCTTTTGGTACAGTTTTAGAGGACAAATTTAGCGCCGACTCAGCCGGCTGTGAATAAGCGGGGGATGGGGGGGGGGGGGGTGATATTTGTTTTGGTGTGGGCGAAAGAAATTTTAATTTTTTTGGGGGCCGCTTTTGTTTTTGTTTAAAAAAGGTTAAACTTACGTTTTAGGCTAGGGGGGGGGGGGGGGCGGGCCGGAAAAATCGCCACGTGGATCCGCGTCTGTCTACACTGACTTAATGGCACAAACGAACAATTCAAAGACATGAAATTACAAAAGAATAAATCTCATCCAGTTTGAAGTACATGTAGTACAATACTGATAAAATCGTTTATTACAAAATATAATTCTTCTGTCATTATTGTTAGAAGAAACACATTCTTGGTAATAATATAACGTCGGGTATTTAGGGTAGCTGAACAACAACAAATTTAAAAACACATAGATGTTTAAACAGGCAAATAAAGTACAAATTGCATTCAGGATCCATCACCAAAGAAAAAAACAAATTATAATAGGACCTACAAATGTACTCGTTATTACACATCACATGATTGCAATTATAAAGATGTCAATACAAGTTGATACTATGAAAGAGAAAAAAGACTAATGCACATGCCTCTCAACAAAGACATACAAAAGCCACAACCTCGCACTCATCGGAGCGAAACTGGAGAACATAGAGCCAATATAACTATACTACTTTAAGATCCTTTCCTATCCAATCCAACAAGTCTGAAAATTTGAGACAAAAGGCATCATTATGTAATTGCTGAACTAACCCAATAACACATTCCTCTATCGATTGAATTGCTTGAGAGGAATACCTATAGGGGGTTATCTGAAATGATATGTGACACCCCATCAAGGAGTGAACAAAAAAGTAAAGGAATGCAACATGACCCCTCCCACATATGCTCCAACTTGAGACTCCAGTTATCTGTCTAAACAATTAATTCAATTAATAAGAGCAGTAGCCCCCCCCCCCCCCATGACATTAGTGCCCTCTCAGTAAACTCAACCCATTTTAAACTATTAACACTACCGATTAATTATCAAAAACCAAGATCATGACAAGATATCAGTTGAAAATCTTAAACTGCTTATACAGGAATATCAATTATTTAAGTTAAACTTACTCTGTACATGCACTATGTATTTTCTGAGAAGACTGTACGTACATGTTTAACCTTTTCCCCCATAAAAGATAGAGAGATTATATAAAACTTGCATACCAGAGAATTCGAAAATTTACCAGCAATTACCCTTAGTTTAATTAACTAATATGATGGGTGTATTTTTGCTACCAAAGAATACATGCAAAAATAAAATCAATAGGATTTTAAAGAATTATATACATTTGAATGTGGGCAATTCAACTAAAATTGACCATGAGCCGAACTCATGAAAATTGGCAATGACTTCAAAAATATATATTTCCTATAACGACAAATTTAGTACCAAACACAGGAAAAAAAATATAAAAAAGGAAAAAAATCACCCCGTTCTTTTCTTTGAGTAGAATAATAATATTGAAAATTATTTACGCATGACTTTTCATTGGGTGTAAAATCTAGCAAGAACTTTAGTACCCCAAAAATGCTCCAACAAGAAATTGTATAGCAATTGTAAATAGTATAACCATATATTTAAACAATTATGTTCAGAGTATAAGATTTTGTTGATACCTAAATAAGACTTATTACTTATTGAGCTCTAAAACTCATTGGCCCGAATTCACAAAGCAAGGTTTGAGCTCAGACCAAGGTTTGAGCTCAAACCTCCTTTTGTTTCGCCAAACCTCCTTTTGTTCTTTACAAACCAGGTTTGTAAAAAACACGTAAAACGCGTCATATGACGTACGAAAACCAAGGTTTGTCGACAAACCTCCTTTGTGAATTTGGGCCATACAGTTTTGAATTAAACCGACAATGGGTAATGAAAGAAATGAAATCCCATCGCAAACACAAATAAAAGTAGTCACAAAAAGTCAACACCACCCTCTCCTCAGAAAATACATGCCTATAATTGTGATTTTGAATTTCTGTAATAACCGATACATTGGTTAATTGGTGTGAAAACATAAAGACAAGCTACACATAATGAATAAAAAGATTGCATTAAAAAGATACTTCATTCTGAGATGACTCTTTTGTAATTAACCAAAATTGTAACAATAATCATAATGCATGTAATTACTTTGCTGATTTAGAGAGAAGGAGAAAAAGTACATAAGAGGGGAGGATGGAAGAATGAAGAATGGAAAAGAGAAGAATGAAAAACATTAATATGGTAAGCAAAAATAAATAAATACAAACATGACAAAGACAGAGTTGGTTGTTAAGGAGTCGTACGATATAGGGAATAATTGAAGTGCAGTGTCTCTCAGTTCTACAATAGGGTATAGTTATGTGTAGAGAGTTTCAGAGTTCATGGCAAGAGGTTTGGCGACGAGTTGGCGGTAGAACATAATTCGATCTCGTGATGACTTAAACAGTTTGAGAGAAAAGGATTCAAGAAGGGCAAAGACGGCAAGAAGTTAAGACTCTGGAGAGAAAGGAGTGGTTTCATACAACTGTTCTTATCCAAGGCTAATACATCAGATACGTTTCTGCACTTTCTTCAGACTGCAACATAACTGTTCGGGAAATTGATGTGGACCAAACTGGAGAAGCGTATTCTAGCAAAGATCGGATATGTCGAGAAGATGTCTGCTAAATATTCACATGATACTCCAAGATGTCGTAAATGTATAGTCGCTTGCCGGCACTTGATATCATATCAAACACTTGGAAATTCCATTTGCGATCTGACTGTAAAGTGTAATATAACTCCCAGAATTGTCGGAGTGGTGCAGTTTTGGATGGCCTTGTGGTCTAGGTGCAGCATTTGAAGGGCTGGTTGGATACACTTCAGGAACACTTACTTGGATTCGGTTTTGAACTGCTCACGTGAGTAAAATTCCTTGTCCATTACTAGTACTTGTCATGTCTAGTATAGTTACACAGAGTCCAGTTTCTCTCCAACTATTCAGTTACATACTGTGCAATGCAGTGAATGCTCCTGATGGTAAAATGTATCTAAATAACTGACTGTTCTTGCACCTTTTAATTCTCCCGCAAGATGTGTGAAATGACCAGGGTTATTTCAGAATGGCCTGTCTTTTCAACTGGAGTTCACCATTCTTTGGAATGTGCTGTTTTGTTTTTGCAAAACCGGGTGAATATTGCTCCACTGATAACTTTGGTCGAGCCATTTGATGCAGTGTTGAAGTTGTTCCTTTGCTAGTAGCTCTATCAAATAAAAGAAACAAAAGAGAAAAGAAAATTTCATTAAATTTTGATGAAAACTGAAGGAATAATGTGATAACGGATGCTGAGCTTGAGCAAAGCTGCAAAGGAGATAAGGGACACCAATCGGACTACTGAAAGATAAGTTTGCATTTCAACACTTCGACACACATTTCCTAACATGCTTGAGGCTCTATTTCGTTTCCTTTGCAGGACTTTATCTCTTTCAAAGTATTGCAGAAAGTGCTGGCCTCAACTTATCTTCACATTACTGATTTTTTATTTATAAATAGTGTATAGTATACGGTTAAACACTATCATTTTAATCTTGAATAAATACCCTTTTTACTTCGTACAGAGTTATGTGGCACATTTAAAAATTAATATGAATATCATAAGTAGGTGTTTCTTCTAAATGATCCAACAGATGCAATACTAATTGGTAAAGATCAAAAATTACATATCTTGAAAACAGTCCAACATGAAGAAAAGTGCACGTTCTCGTAAAACAGTTTATGTTATGCCTCAACAATAACGTTCGCTGTAAAAAGTGGGAGGCGGGTCCACCAAAACATATATCGTGAGATCAAAGTATCATTAGATTAAATTTTCATTCCTGGATTTTGTACAGTTTTGGGTTTCAGAGATTAAAAAATAAATAATAAAATCCCTCCATTGTGTAAATTCTATAACGTTATCTGTTTAACAATGTGAGAGTTTTTTCTATTGTCATAAAGAGAAATCCTTATGTGACCTTTGACCTACTTACCTCAAAATATAATCAGATTGTCTTCCTAAAGTGATACATACTATTAACAGGTTTGAAGTTCATACTTCAAATGATTACTGAGATATCGCAATTACAAGGCTTAAAACACCCTAGTTTCATGCAGTCCAGTCAGTTAAAGGGCCGATGCCATCCAAATACATGTTTATTCCTGTTAGTGTGTAGTCCTGCATACATCTCATATTTTGATATGTAAACTTCTGAATGTGTTTCATAGATTGTTAAATATTTTTTTAAATATTTTTTTCTTCAACTTTGCTAAGCTCCACCCTAAAAATCCGCCAGATCTCATTCTCCTTGTGACATCATCTGTCAGTCATCAAATGAGCTAACTTGAGAAAGTGGTATGTAACTTTGCCGAAGTTGACCACCTGTTACAATACAACAAACAATTTGGTTGGCAGGGGCCCTTAAAGGCATTTGGCCAAAATATTGCCAAGGTAACAACCAGTCGTACATTTTTCTGCTGCAGTTAGGTCTTAGATCAACTACTGCGATTCGCATAACTTTTAATGATCCCTCATGGCGTGCTACTGCCGTGTGATGTGTTACGGCTACAGATGGCTGTGGACGCACCACACTGCTCTGTTGTACCACCGTATGCAGTACAATGGCTGCACACGTCACATGCATTCATTAAAAAAAGTGGCAACAACCAAAGGAAATTGGAAATGCCCTTTAGGCTCCCTGCACCAAAAGCAGGCATGGTGTTACACGCAAAAAACTGAGGTGCTAAATGTCGGGTGCTGAGTGAGATTCTGCACTTGAAGTGCCAAAATCAGCACTTGACGGGTTAACTTTAACAAGGAAACCGAAACGTGCTGAATATTTGAGTGCAGAAAACGAGTGCTATAACAATATGCAGCACTTAACATCGAGTGCTGACTGCATAACCTGATCTGATTGGTCGGTTAGTATAATAGCTGTTACCTTGTGAATATTTGTTTTTGAATCAAATTCAGCTAAGAGATTCTTACATTCTTCATTCTCCAGGTCAATACCCAAGGCCTCAAAAGTCTGAATAACTTTGCTCCTTAAACTGTCAACAACATCAGTATTCAAAGCTGTTGCAGCAGATAACACTCTGTTTGTCATAGCATGGGTCATGTTGGTGTTTGATAAAAGAGAACCAATGAAAAATGCAGCTGGTCTCACTATGAACATGACAGACAATGAAAGCGGACAAAATATACAGTTCCTCAGGTAGACAAAGGAACATCCCTTGACTGCTATTATGTAAAATGTGTAGAACAGGTGAATATGCATGTGACACCTGTTCTACACATTTTTAAATAATAGCAGTGAAGGGATGTTCCTTTGTCTACCTAAGGAACTGTATATTTTGTCCGCTTTCATTGTCTGTCATATTCATAGAGCTTGTACTGTCATTATGCATTGCTCCATCTTGTTCTTGTAGTAGGCCTATCCTATCATCATCATCATCAAATGCATCATCTGCTGCAGGATTATGCACTTCACCAACAGCAACACCCAAATCAGCATCAACTAGACCCTCCATACCCTGTACAACTTCAGGTTCAGGTTCTTCTTGTGGATGTTGGTTTAATAAATGTTTCCTGTAAGAGTTGAAAGTGGTAAATGACGAAGGACATCCACCTTGACCACATACCAAATGTAGATGGGGCATGTCAAACAACGCATGAGTTAGCACTTGCACAAGGGCTATTCTGCTAGCACCCAAAAGAGAGCAAAACTTGGCACTTTAAGTGCACAACAGTCAGCTCCTTTGGGTGCTAGCAAAGTAGCCCGGGTGCAAGTGCTAACTCAGCACTTCGAGTGCAGTCACTATGCGAGCTCCTAAAAAGTGCTAAAATTGAATCTTTAAGTGCTAAATTTAGCACAACAGTCAGCTCCTTTGGGTGCTAGCAAAGTAGCCCGGGTGCAAGTGCTAACTCAGCACTTCGAGTGCAGTCACTATGCGAGCTCCTAAAAAGTGCTAAAATTGAATCTTTAAGTGCTAAATTTAGCACTTTTTTTTTTTGAGTGTAGGACTTGTATGTGATAGAAGTAATTGTGAGGCAAAAGAAGCTGTGAAGGTGGAAGGACAGCGAGGATATCGTACATGTTCAAGAATGTCTGGTTTCTGTTCATAATAGATATGAAAACAAAATTATACTAATTGTATGACAGCTAGCATTCAATTCAATGTTAAGATGCAATCAAATTTATAAAATTGACTTAATCCCTGGGAAAATCACAAATGATGGGAACACTGGATGTATAATTGGGTGTATAGGATCATGCTACTTGTATAACGTCAACGTATGACCCCCGCCCATGATAATGATTATACGACTGAGAGTACGTCAACCATGATCACTGCTGTTAGTGAGACAGCCCCACATCCATTGCTGCTTCAATTTACTTACCACAATATGTAATTTCTTTCATAGCAGGTAATTAGCCGGCAAGTGGTTGTGTCTAAGGGTTGAATAACAGCTTCAATTGAGGCGAAGTGTCCCCAGTGCTGTCAGCTGCACCAGAATCAGGCACGGTGTTGACTTGTGACAGAGGTAGTTGTGAGGCAAAAGAAGCTGCAAAGGTGGATGGATAGCGAGGATCTCCTACATCTTCAAGCATGTTTGGTTTCTGTCGTAATAGATGCAATATGAAAATAAAATTACACCAATGCTAAAACGGCATTTACTCAAATGGTGCTAGCTAATTTATAAAATTGACTTAAATAATATTTGGAAAAATCACAAATGATGGGAAACACGAGCAGAATTGGATGTATAGGATCATGCTACCTGTATGGCATCAAAGTATCACCCCACCCCATGCTAAAACAACATTCACTCAAATGTGATGATGCAAGGAAATTTACAAAATTGACTTAGCTTGTCTCTTTTTTTTTCCATTTCCAACAAAATAAATAAAGTACATGGGATTGCATTGTACATAGTAAAACAATGAAACTTATCGATATATGTAATTGGTCCACAGTGTACAACAGGCATATAAAACAGGTTGGTCATGGAGGGGACTGCTGAAAAGCTGGGCTTGTAGATTGCAGCCCCCTATAACTTATAGTTGCAAAAATAGTATATCAATAATAAAGGAACGCACAAATACATAAACCAATTAAACATAACATAGAAGGAGTGAAAGGGACAGGAAAAGAAGGGAGACAACGAGAGAGGGCAGGGCTCTTACCCAGGCGCGGATCCACGGGAGGGGCCCGATGGGCCCCCCCCCCTGGCTTTTTTTTTTTTAATAAAAAATAAAACAAAAAAGAAGTTTTCTGGGGCAATTACAAAAAATGAATTATGCATACTACCCCCCCCCCCCCCCACTGAGCGAGATATTGGTCGGCACTATTTTCACATTTTCGAGGTCAAATACGAGAAAAAAATTATGATCACTACCCCCCCCCCCCCCCCCTCCCCCCATTGAGCGAGATATTGGTCGGCGCGATTTTCACATTTTAGGCCCCCCCTATCGGCAAATCCTGGATCCGCCCCTGATATACCTATAACACACACAACACGGGCCGACTGGAATACGGATGGCCAGTACAAAATGAATCAAAATATCAAAATGTATTCTATTGAGTTAAATAAATTTAAAGAGGGAGAGCTAACACTTGATAATTACGCAAAAAAAGATTTTTTTCAATTTGAATTTAAAAGAATTTAAACTGGGGGCATTCTTGATGCTAACATCGAGAATGGTCCATAGCTTCGGGCCTGCGTAAGTGAATATGGATTTAGCAAGTACAGTTCTAGTTAATGGCAGATGAAATTCGTCAGATTGGCGCGTAGGGTATTTGTGTATAGTTTTATTTTTGATGAATATTAAATTGAAGGCTGAGGGTATAGCGTATTATTATTTAACTGGTACATGAACTGACTGAGGCTATAACAATATAAATCATTTATTTTCAACACATTATTTTCAACAAATAAAACGTCAGTATGACATCTCCAGGAAGTGTTACAAATAACACGCATAGCTTTTTTTTGTAGAAGTAGTATTCTATGAAGATAAGAATCGTATGTATTACCCCAAACAATAATACCATAATTTAAGTAGGGCAAAATTAATGTCAAGTAAAGCATTAGTAGGGAGGAGGTTGGCAGAAAAAACTTAAACCTTATTTACAATCCCTATATTGCGAGAGATTGTTCGGAAAATGCTATCAATATGACATTTCCATGACAGTTTATCGTCTATTATCAGACCTAAAAATTTCATTGAAGTGACGGCTTCTATGTCAGTAAATTACATGTATGACCCCCGCCCCTGATGACTTATACGACTGAGAGGTCAACTGTGACCACTGCTGCAGGTGAGACAGCCCAACATTCCTATTGCTACTTCTATGCTCTTACTTACCACAATATGTAATTTCTTTCATAGCAGGCAACAGGCTTGCGTCTAAGGGTTGAATAACACCTTCAATCGAGGCGAAGTGTCCCCAGTGCTGTCAGCTGCATCAGAATCAGGCACGGTGTTGACTTGTGCCAGAGGTAATTGTGAGGTGAATGGATAGCGAGGATCTTCTACATCTTCAAGCATGTTTGGTTTTCTGTTTGTATTAAAAAGATGCAATATGAAAATAAAATTAAAATATTGCTAAAACGGCATTCGATCACTCCAATTTGAAGATGCAAGCGAATTTATAAAATTGACTTTAATAAATAATGTTTGGAAAAATCACAAATGATAGGAACCATTGGATGCAGAATTGGGTGTACAGGATCACCCTACTTGTATGGTGCAAAGTATAACCCCCTGCCCCCGCCCCCCCCCCCTTATGGCTTATATTCATGACTGAGAGGTCAACCTTGATCACTGCTGTCAATGAGAGGCTTGTATCAGTGTAAGGGTTGAATAACAGCTTCAATTGAGGCTTGAGGGGGGGGGGGGTAATAGTCTATAGAACCCTATAACAACATTCACTCTAATGTGAAGATGCAAGCAAATTTATAACACCACTGGGGAAATCGCAAATGATGGGAACTACATGCACGTACTACACCGATGCAGAAATTAGGTGCATAGGATCATTACCCCCCTCCCTCCGACTATAAATAGCTTTCCCTGAATTGTTCAAGACAGTGCTTATTGTGTACTACTGTATATGCCCTTTGCTTGTTCGTATACTATTGTTAGATTACAACAGTAATTACCAAAACAATAACATTTTTTTCTTCAAAAATGGTGTTGGGCCAGTGCAGACCTCCCAACATTTGAATTTCAAAATTCCTAAAAATTTACGCGGCTCAGCAACGTCGCGCCATATCTGGCTTTTTGAGAAATATGCATCATGCAGCTACCCAACACACAGCTTGATGTTGGGCACATTTACATGTGATTAAAGGATTGTTTCAAGAAGTTTTAAATTTGATTTTAAAACAATCCAGGGGAACCTGGATAAAAAGAAGAAAAAACAATGAAATGAGTTAAGAAATGCAATTCAGATTTTAAAAAACACTGTATAGATTCTAATACAATCATATTAATTAATCAATCCATGACTTTAAAAATCAAAGAGCAGTACAAAACTACAAACAGTTTGAGGTGGTAGAACTCGTACAATTCATCCAATAATGAAAACGCGGCCAGGCCAGGCCAGGCACGCGATGGCCCGGCCCCGCCGGGTATATAGGCAGGGCTTCACTCCAGTCACCGCTGGAATGAAGGCAGAGGGACGAAATAAGTTGTAACAACACAAAATACAAATCATAAATTACTTACAAGTATTGTTATTGTCGTTTTAGAGCATTGTCAGGACCAATGACTGCCTTTTATCACGAAAATGACCTCGCGATTCATTGAATCTCGGTCGTGCGAGGACTGCAATCACACACCGTGCATTAACGTGCATGTGTGCTGTGCATATACATTGTAATGCATTGTGTAGATAGCAATTTTCACTTCCGCATTACTGCCCTCTATCGTTGAAGACATGTTGGCGGAAAATAAAAGACAAAAGCAGAAAATCGGAAAAAAGAAAAATAAAGCGGAAATTTTCAGCCAAAAGCGGAAAGGTTGGGAGGTCTGCCAGTGTATGATCCTAAGAAACAATTTTACAAAAAAAAAATTACATTGATAACTCATTTCGATGAAAACATATAAAATCTCTTTGATTAAAATATAATGAAATTATAACATAAAGAACAATTAATATATTCCATCTAAAAAATATTCAGTGAAAATCCTGGTTATTATGTGTTGATGGCCATGCAAGAACATGCTGCCTGCTCCAAAATGCATCATAATTCTATTTTGCCATTTAATCACATATGATTTGAACAAAAGTTCAAATCATATGTGATGTGTATTTTTAACAATGAGTTATTCCTATTATTCTCTATCTTTATGAAAAAGAAAAAAATTATAATTGCAAATTACAATGGATGTGGCCATTTTACTTGTCCTTGCATGGCCCTTGCTTGACTTCCTGCAGGGTACTTTGTGCCAAGTTATTTCTCTAAGAGTGGAATTGATGTGAGGAATATTGCCATTTTCAGTAGGGGCACTGGTCGAGAATGAAGATTGTCCGCATAAACAAAAATATCCTGGTAAACGCGGACAAGTCTCAACCTAAAAAAATAAGGATTGTCTGCAATTTTCACGGACGTTTTTTCTTCTTCGGTGCTCTGCAGGTACAGGGTTCCTGATCCGCGTGCTGGCAATTAATGCGAAAAACGGATTCCGCGTAATAAAATACCTCCAGTTCACCGTCTATACTTTCCATGGGTTGTCCGTCTTCCCTAGGATTTATTGTTCATAACGTGAAAGTTTCTGCGTAAGTGTAAAATGCATTATGGAGCATCATCGCGGAATCCGTTTTTCGCATCACCAACGCGCAGATCGGGAATCCGGATCCTTCACGAAATATGCGGATGATCCTTATTTTTCTGGATGCGAATGGTCTGCGTTTACGAGGGTATTGTCGTTTATGCGGACGATGCTTATTCTCGTACTAGCACCCCTACTGATTTTGTGAATAAACCATTTTTTTTTCGTGTAGGCCTATATAATCTACAGACATAACATGTGCAAGCATTGCGCACAATGAACCGTTAGGCTTTACTGTGCAGAGTCCTTGAATGAGTGGTGGAATATTTCACAAGCATGCCAAGAATGTGTAGACAATATAGTCATTTTGACTTTATAATAATTATTTTAAATGAAATACCTACATAGTACATTGGCTATAGCGCCAAACATGCCAAATGAGGAGAGTGGGCAGCACAAATAGCCGCAGTATCATCAAGGTTTGCCCAAATTTTTTTGAATTTTCTGTTGATCTAGACAGAGTCTATCATAAAGTCTATCGATGCGCAAACGCTAGTGAAACAAAGTGCAATGGAATAAAATCAAGGGGCAGTTTCTTCAGTTTTTCAACGCGATTTTGAGCTGTGAGTGTGAATCATGAAATTAAATAAGAGAACTGATTTTTTAAGGTTATTTAAACTGCAGTATGATTTTGAAGCATCATAATGATTCATATTCAATATTCAATTGAACAATAAGGACAATTTTCTCCTATTTATAATTTAGTAGGCCTAGATCTAGATCTAGGCTACCGGTATTTGTTTTGTAGACCTAGATCTACATGCATGTGTGGAAAAGTTATTTGTTAGCTTAACTTAGTAAAATCCAATGAGTTTCCCCGGCCCCCCCACTCAGTGTTATTTAGGGTACGCGTATGCTCGTTCCCTCTTTTTGAAAACACCCCCTATCTGAGGACTGCCAACATTTCCGAACCCCCCTTTCGCGGGCTTTTAGCGGGCTTTTCCTGCCTTGGAGACCCCCCTAAATACTGAAAAATGCTCAATGTACCCCCCTAAATTCAGAATAATTTCTCATGAATCCAAAGAGATGAGAGAAAAAAAGAAAAACACCCCCTATTTAAAGAAATCTCCGGGTGAAAAGTCAAATACACCCCTTGTTTTACAATTCTCGGGCCGGACTTTGTCGCACGAAAAGTACCCCTTTACCGGACATTTTGGTAACACGCATGCGGTCATTCCGACCCCGGAGTGGGGGGCCGGGTGAGTTTCATGAGGTTCATACCGGTTAATTAATGGCTAGACCTTATGCATTGAAATTATAGGAGTGTGAAGTGGAATTTGGTATGCTCAAGTTGGATGAATTTTGATTGTACAACACTTTTTCGTAGAAAAATTGCCAACACACACACACAAATAACGATGGAATCACACACAGAAAAGTTTATATTTGGGACTATTAATGAAATACAAAGGCAAATGGTTTTCAAACAATATCAGACTAGATCTAACTTTAGTCCTTATCGATTATTCCTTTTAAGATGAATATCTATAGACATATTTAAAACTTACGGTATACATTGTAGATATTTTTGGAGTGAAGACAAGGAACCACCAGCAGCATAGGCAAGGCTAAAAGCTGCGCCGACCAGCTGAAACTGTAGCTGATGCTAGCTGCAGGTACGGTATCTAGCTAGGCGCTCTGCCGGGTCTAGCGGCGGCGCCGGCGGTCGACGCCAGTCCTGGGCGTACTGCAGAGAGCTAGCCCTGCCGGATCGCGTCGAGCTAGCTAGCCCTGCCAGGGCCGGACCCATGGGGAGCGTGCATGGGGTGCGCATGCCCCCTTTTTCTTCCGAAAAAACAGGGAAAAGCCCAGAATTTTCAAATAAATGTTCAGTTTACGCATTCAGAAATGCCTCAGAATGTACCATAAAGCATCTTATAGTTCAATTTTTTTTCCGGGGCCCTTTGGCCCCGGACCCCATGCCGATATAACACTTCATGCCCCTCCTTTAAAAAAAAACTCTTGGATCCGCCGCTACAGCCGGTCGAGCATATGCAGGATGTATATCGCATAGGCTGCCTAATGATACGCACGCGTATTCCGCACAAGCCTTCCCAGTAAGTTACTGTTACAGAATATAATCCAGAGGCGGTGATATACAGTAGCTAAGTAGCGCGCGCGCGCTGGGTGACTAGTGTTGTCAGTATCTTACTGGGTCATCAGTATAATCCAGGAGACAATATAGTTCCAGTACTTTACTATTGCAACTATGTCACCTGGATTACAGAATATATATTCTGCTCTGATATATACTGAGCGACTTTGGGTCACCTGCTTCGATACCTTACTAGCTCGATTATTGGTATCAGGTGACTGTCAGGTGTCAGGGTATAAACGTCACGAGTAAAATATTGAAATAGTATAATATCATAATAATTTCCAAATAAATTTTGCATTTGTTTTGTAAAGAAGTTTCATGAATTAGGGCCCCGGTGACGGGACTTTTCCTTAATTTGCTTTCATTTGAACATGTTTCCAGTATCACTTTTATAATGCTTATACACGTTCCAGCTTTCATGTAATTTTTTGAAGTACGTTTTTCAAATTCTTTACTCTTACTCCCTTTCCCTTTCTATTAGATTCCTATCTTCTTTTTGCTTCTGTTCTTATTTTTGTTCTTACTATATTGTATTGTTTTAAGGCGTGTCCATCAAAATTATATATACTTTTGAGAAGTACATCGTCTTCCGTGTATTACAAATGTTGCTGTATCAAATTACATATGTCATTACGAAAGTAATTACTTTTTGTGATGTGGGAAAATATAATGGACGAAATTAATTGTTACTTGAATTGAATTCTCTTTGTTTATTGCTCTTCTTTCACTCATTAACCTCCCCTTCTATGTACTGTTTATTTCCTTCACTCACTCATTGAAGTCATTGCTTTTCTTTAATATTTTTGCTCTTTCTGTTTTTCCCCTCTTTTTTCTTACAGTTGCCAGTGTTACTCTTGCACATTTTTGCGGTTGTTTTACGAAAATGAAGATACGGTCAACTTTTTACCTTTTATCCTTTATATTTAATCAAGTAATACCAGTATAATATGGTCATCAGAACGAATACAATATAAGATCCTTCATCATTACATTTCGTTTTAAAGTAAAATTGTTATTTAACGGGATTACATTGAATGACACTTAGAATTGTTTGGGGAATAATTCTTTGGCCATCGTTTTACAAGCCTTTTTTATCGAAACAATTAATGTATGTTTGATTAAAGTCTTAAACTGTGAAACAGTGTCATAAACCATAGCGGTCTAGATGTTTAGAACAATAATTGAAATGTATCTTTTGACAATTAATCCAGGGTATATATGTGGGGAGGGGGGGGGGGGGCATAGCTTTTGCCGAAAAACACACGAATCAATCTAATATACTTTATTTTTTAGTATACAAATGGCATAATGCTCTAATATGTAACGATTTGCTCAATTTTTGCGAACATTGAGTATCCATTTAGAATAAATAATTTCCAGCAATGTGGTAATGTTTTCGAATGTAATGCATAGCCATTTCATTGTGCCTCTTATCTATCAGCAGTGAAATATCACATTTTATAAATCATGACATTCCGTCTAGAACTCTAGATCATTTTATGTCAAGTAGATTTTGCGACTTACATGTCCTGGGGGTTGTTTCACAAAGATCCTAAGTCAAACTTAACTCTAAGTTGGACTTAATAATTATGGAAAGCCATTAGCATCTTTGAAAATATTTTGTAAACATTATTTTAAAAGGTATAACATTTTGATTGAAATCATTCATATTTTTTATTATCAAGGAGATTTTATGTTCTTGATGTGTAATTTATAAAAAGTCAAAAATACTTTATTTTTCGCTTTTGAATATATTTTATTTTAAGGCTACAAATGGCTCTCCATAATTTTTAAGTCCAACTTAGAGTTAAGTTCAACTTAGGATCTTTGTGAAATACCTTCCTGTATTATTATCATTGGTTTGATTATCATCACCATGACTCTTTTTTTACATATTGTTATTATACCTATCATTATAACAATTATTGTAATAAATATAATTATTAACTGTTATATTCATCTCTCACCCTTGTTCCTTGGAGTTCTACTGTCAGAGTGCATTATCGGGTTCATGACGTTTATTAATAAAACATATCAATCCAGTATCGATTTCGTTTTGTTGTTTTCATATTTTTGTAACTCTTGTAACGCCACACAAATAAACTCTGCATTCCACGTTGTATTTATCATGGGACATATCGGTGCCAGGTAAAAACTTCAGAGTTAAACTTGCCGAACGTAAACAAAATGTCAGAGGTTAAAATGCTAAGGAAGCGGAAGGAAAGCTAGTACCTGGGTCTAGCTCCCCTCCCTCTCCCTATATTTTAAAATCATAAAATAAATTGAAGAGAGATGTTTTTCGTAGTATCAGTCATTTATTTGATTTATATTTACCTTCATTGGAGCAACGTTGGTTTAAAGCGATACTGAACTGATGAACGTAGTGCTCCAGCGTACTCTTTATTGCCCAACGCTATTTTTAACTTGCCAACAGTGCATTACGGGTTTTCTATAATTATAATTTGCACTTTGCAGACAGAGGACTTGATTTGGGAACCAATAGCGCAGCTAGAAAACCAGCGGGGCCATACTGCTACAGCTGACCTGAGAAGGAGCAAAAGGTGGTTCTTGTATGATATGACTTTAATAGTGAAATTAGACTAAAGGGGTTAAGATGGATGCACAGTCCGATCTACAGAGAGAGAATTTATCATTTACCAAATCAGAATATGATTGGGAAAGTTAGAACAGTCAAGTTAATATTAGGGCAAAACACAGAGCCCCCCTCCCCCAATTCGGTGAAATTTAGCCCTTACGTCTGTACTAGTACACTGTGAAAAGGTTGGGCAATGTTTTCAAACACTTTGCCAATAGTCAACCAAACCATCTATTGGGCAATATTTTCGTATTTTGCCCAACAGTTGGTCAAGATTTTCCCAACAAGTGGTCAAAATACGAAACAATTATGCACATGTGAAGTAGGGTAATTACGTTTGCCAATACCAATGGGCAAAATATTGCCCAATAGATGGTTGGGTTGACTATTGGCACAACGTTGGGCAAAGTGTTGAACAAATAAGTTAATTTCAATAATACATACACATATTAAATGAAAACAAGTATGATAATGAGGTCGAGTGTATCAAGTAGCGGTATTGAAGTGAGGGAGGGGAGTTTGGGTGGAGGAAGCTCATTTCCCACAAAATATTTTTACCCCGTTTTCCCGAGGCACATCTGGAAAATGAAAACAAGAACCTTTACACAATTGCCTCCCCCAAAGCCCACCCCCCCCCACACACACACACACATTAATGATACAATATTTAAAACATGAACAAAATAAAAACATGAACAATTCTTATCACGATCCTTTTCAATCTTTAACCCTCCCAATTTTGATTGCTTTTGTGGGTCACGTATTAAAGTAGATGTATTGTGGTCGAGTAGATTTGTCACTGGACTGTGGATCACAAGGTCGTCGGTTCGAGTACCGCCGCGGCACTAATTTCCTTCGGCAAGGCATTAATCTACATTTTGCCACCCATATGTGATAGTTTTCAGGGTTAGATCATAGTATGAAAATTGCCTTTCAGTTGATTTCTTGAAAATATTGTGTACCTTATTGTAATTCGTGGCGGAAACATAGCATGGAATATCATTTTAGAATAATTTGGACAGGTGCAATGACATTAGAGAGTATAATTATAGTATTTAAAGTTACTTTTAATTACATCCTTGCGGATTGTATTTCAATGTCTTCTACAAAAATCGGCTATAAACCTTGAATTCATGTTGACAATTATGGCAACATTTTGATTAACATTGTCAAATCATAGAAAAGATGATATAAGCCGATATTAATGTGGGCCTAACTAAATGGCAAAATATGGAGGGTATTTAGTGAAAACAGCTTCCTTTGTGTTTGGGAATGAGTTCATACAACTGAGTGAATAAAAGTACTGACGAGTTAAATGCAGCGAACGAAGTATCACAAAACACGATCGCAAAGGTTTTTTGAGAAGAAAAAAGCCTATCCAAATTGCATAGCCTTGCCCGACATGAATAATAAGGCATTAAATGATATATGTGGCATCGGTTCGGTGTATATACATAAGATGTTAACAATTCCAGAGGCTTAAATGTCAGATCTAAAATGTACCTTTTACCTACGATATTTTTACCTGGCACCAGAAATTCACAAGGAAATCACTTTTGAGATCAATTAATTTTTTCTCGAAATTGAATAGGTAAGAATATAAAGAAAAAAAATCAAGTGGGTTAGATATATATTTATGATTCGGATTAGGCTATAATATATGATCAAAAAATTGGGGTAAGGGTTAAGGGTTATAGTTAAGTTATGATTGTGGTAAAATATATATGATTATGGTTATGGTAAGGGTTTCAGATATTGTAAGGGTTATGGATCAAAACAGGGTTATAGTTGGGTTATGGTTAGGGTTAGGGTTATTTGTAGGGTTAGCGTTATGTTTAGACATGGTAATGGTTGGGCTACGGATAGAGTTGTGGTTATGGTTAGGGTTATGGTAAACTATATGATCATGTTTGGGTTTAGGGTTATGGTAAGGATAATGGAAAGAGACGGGGTTATGGTTCGGTAATGGTTATGGGTACGGTTAGAGATAAGATTATGGTTAGGTTTATGGATAGAGACAGGGTTATAGTTAGATTATGGTTAGGGTTAGTGTTAGTGTTAGGTTGAGCGTTGGGTTAATGTTTAGACATGGTTATGGTTACTGTTACGGTTAGGGTTACGGATAGGATTTTGGTTATGATTAAAAATATGGTAAAATATATGATTATGATTCGGGTTTAGGGTTAGGTCAATGGTTATGGACAGAGACAGGGTTATGGTTTGGTAATGATTAGGGGTATGGTTACAGATAAGATTATGGTTAAGGTTATGGTAAGGGTTATGGATAGAGCCAGGGTAATAGTTGGATTATGATTATGTTTATGGTTAGGGTTAGCGTTATGTTTATTTTTAGACATAGTTGTGGTTAGGATTACGGATAGGGTTTTGGTTATGGTTTAGGAATATGGTAAAATGTATGATTATGAATAGGGTTTAGGGTAAGGTCAAGGGTTATAGACAGAGACAGGGATATTGTTGGGTTAGTGTTAGTGTTATAGTTAGTACTCGGAATGTGTTTATACATGGAAATGGTGAGGGTATAGTTTTAGATAGGATTGTGGTTAAGCTAAAGTTCAGGGTTAGCGATAGGGTAGGCTGTCGGATCCTTAGAGGCGTCGTTGTCTAGTTGTCACGTCACCGGATGTACATATTGCTCCGATTGTCTCATTTTCGCTCGCGTGTACATTGCCAGCACAAACCACTGACCTCTACCTCCTGGACGGATCATCGCCCATTCCCATTCACTATACGTTACGTACTAAAAGGCTGTATTGTCTGACCGTTCATGAATATTTATGTTTTGGATAAACTCGGCAAAATGTTTGCTCTTACTAAATGGAAAAATGACGGTGGGGGTTGGATGAAATGAACATAATGAACCAAGCAGAAGTGATCCATGATAATTCATGATTCTTATCCTTCGTGTGCTTGACCTATAATCTTAAAATCGCTTGGCAAACTGAGTCCAAAGTTCGACTTGTTTTACAAGTGTACTATAGGCAATGACGAGCTTGCAACCTATTTTCAAAAAAATTATGGTGGGTGAACTTTCAAAGTCATTTGGACATGAGGGTTCTCATGAAAGAGCTAGTGATAACGTAAGACGAGGTGGATGTGCTTTTCGTTTAAACAAAAAATGATTTTTTTTTTTTTTTTTTTTTTAACGAGTTTTTTGGTACAATTCCATAGGCTAACATGCATTGTATGGCTGCTGACTCTGACGATAGGAGGCGTTGTGAAATGAGACTAAGCGGAGCTATATGGACCACATAGTACGCTGTTCGAGTCTCAGCAGTAATGTCTTTTGGTAAGATATTAATCTGTTTTTTCCCGCTTTTCCACCCAGCTTAAATAAATGCGTAGAAAGAAAGTCCTTGAATAATTTATCGCCTTAGCATGGCAGCTAGGCGAAGGCCGAAATGAACAATATTATGTTTTGTTATCCGTCCAGTAGACATTATTTTGTGTACAATATTTGTAAGGTCCTAATTAGATCGGTATGATTAAAATGAGATCACTTGAAATTAAAAAAAGCAAACAAATTAGTTTCACCTTCCACTATTTTCTTCTCAATCTTCTACACAACGCCCTTTCACGCTCAGTAAGACGGTGCTTCATTGAAATGTGATCTATTCTTGAGCTTCATCTAACGCCTTCCTTCAAATGTACTGGTATCAAAATGATTCATCGGGTCTTTATGTTGAAGTGGCCTTCCTCTTCAAATACTAAAATATCAGTAGAGTACGGAAGCTTAAACGTACAGCGAGATGGCGACTTGTGTTACTAACCAAAACACCCTTTTTAAGCCGAGAACTGAGGCGAGAAGGTGCCTTAGCGAAGTAAAAGCAAGTTTCCATCTCGCTACTTTCATAGTATACCCTAAATTACTAGACATATAACAATTTAGAAGTAAATAGTCAAGTATGAATTAAAAAGGTCACGAAGCATTTTGTCTCAACTATAATTTTTCCCAGGAGCACACTAATTCCATATTCAGATATTATGTGGATAAAAAGTATGAAACCTACCGTACATAGATAATGTTTGTGAACAGTAATATCCTCATCTGTAAACACTAAAACAAACAATTATTAGGTTTTAGGCTTGGGAAATGAAGCTGTTTTGGACCATATAGGGTGATACAATGTTTTGTTTGGTCTGTCTTGGCGGTCTCCTCTACATGAATTGTATAATTAAACAAATATTTTTTAAGAATAAAACATACTTTTTTAGGAGCAAGGGCAAACAATTATAATCATCACATCGGAAATGATCTCCCTGCTTGTAATGAATTGGGAGGGGCTCTCTCTCTCTCTCTCTCTATCTATCTCTGTCTCTCTGTCTCTCTCTCTCTCTCCCCCTCTCTCTCTTTCTCTCTCTTTATATTTCCTTTTGAAACATTTCGAAATACATGCGGGTAAGCCCTTGATCTTGTAATCAGTCATATCAACCTGCAATAAATCTGGCCTTGTTTTTGAAGTACGGTTGAAGCAGAGACGTGCTATAGACTGTCGGTGGTTGAATGTATCCAATTGCATGATGTCCTTACTAATTTAATATCCTTGATAAAGTATAAGTAAGATGCATTCACACCCGAAGGAAAACAAATCGAAACATTCTCATGCCTTCTTTACAACACAGCCCAATTGCCAACAATAAGCGAACGTTAATTTTAAATAACCTAAAGACTGCAGGTCCCTCAGGAAAAACAGTTTAGAATACTGATAAGGCTACGCAGGTTAAACAAGACATATTATCTTTATTATTATTATTATTAGCATTATTATTAGCATTATTACCACTCTTACTTTCATTATTTTAACTATTATAAGGAGACACGAGAGGTTTTGATTGCACGGCAAATTTATATAAATCTTAGGCTCTACAGTAGGTTATTATTATTATTATCATTATTATTAGCATTATTACCTTTGTTACTTTCATTATTTTAACTGTTATAAGGAGACACGAGAGGTTTTGATTGCACGGCAAATTTATATAAATCTTAGGCTCTACAGTAGGTTAACCGATATCATTCCTTTAAGAAAAATTAAAACAGTAGTCCTAGAGATGCACCTCTTGATAATAACAATTTTGCGGATGGAAAAGGTATCATAAAAACACGTAAAAGATCACCCAACTGTCTCGTTAATTTTTGTTTTTAATTCCAACCTTCTTTGGAACATTCATTTACAATTCTTATTAAATTCACAGCTGTTTGTAACGTGTCTGATATATTTTATAAACTAAATTGCCCTGAATGAAACAAAGGCCACATATGACGTATTATTAACATGTTTGATCACCTTTTCGTTCGTTTAACTGCATATCTTGTTGTTTGTTGTGTTGTCAGTGTCCTTTGTTTTAGTTTGGTCGATGTTGTTGTGGTTTGTTTTGTTGTTCGCTTGTTTAAATTCTCTCTATTGTTCTGTTTTTTGTGTCACTATTTAGAAAGCAAATTACCATCAACTAGCAAATTTGCTTTGCTGATACTCTCTTCAACAACAAACAAGCAGTTTAAAGTAATATTCAAAGTAACCCTCCCCTTCCGATCAATATCCGAAATATTTATGAACCCTGAACTAAACTAGTAAACGCTTACTAGAAATAATTTTCATTGACGTCACAACAACTTGCGACAATCATGAAGATATTGCTTTTTTTACGACGGGTACCACATTTATGCCAATAGTGGTAAATGATATAAATTGCTTATTTAAACTTAGTTTAACAAAACCTTTTAAATTGTTGGGGGGGGGGGGGAGGGGGGAGGGGGGAGGCATTTGTTTCCGTTATCATGCACTATATATACATATAAACCAACATGCACGCGTCCTCACATACACAAACACACACACCACAACAAAATAATGTTTTATTCCTCCAATAGTGTAATACAAACATACAATTAGATAAAATAAATCAAAGTTTTCAACATTGATTGCTTTTACATAAACATAATTCAACAAAAACTCATATGCAGTATATATAACTGAGCAAAAATGGAAAGTAAACTTAGAGTACATAAACATAAGTTATAAGTCAATTGTACATATTATTCACTTAGAATACCCCCCCCCAAAAAAAAATATATATACACAATTCACACACACACACACACACGCACACATATATACACACATATTAATGAATACCGACAGCAAAGTATATTTGAGGGAGGATTTCGCTGTATATTTTGCTTTTGGCTTTTGAGAGCAAATCAGTTTTTGACTTAAAGTTAACTGTCAGGCTTAATAATGGTGGAAAATATCGCGCAATCTCTCTTGCACGCCCCCGTGTCGTTGATATGACCAGCTACAAGTTTCTTCCTGACCTTTTCGGGGTGCGTCAGGACTTTGAGGTAGTCTGTAGGTACAGACTCTAATCTGCAACTTAAGCACAATTACACAGCTGCGCAAACCTCTGTCAGTCTCCCTCATGCGCATCTATTAAAAGCACAGAGCCTACGTTTAGTTAACATAGGCTCACAGTTCAGAGACCTTGGACTGTTAATCACAACGACCTACAAGGGTTTGCAACTGCAAAACTACCTGGAAAGCTAGAGGGTTTTGATTGGTTCGACATTATCGTCCAATAAGATGATGCCATGTAGGGGTTAAGTGGCGTAGCGCCAGTTCAGCCATTGAGGGGGCTCTTTTTTCTATTTTCACCACTTCATTTTATGGGGGAAGGGGGTGCCCTAGTTCCCCCCCGGTAACTAAGTCACTGTTTTGAGGCGGGGTTTCGATGTCGTATGTAGGAAATCTGTTGCACGTTCATCACTATCATGCACAGCGAATCTAAGTTGGTTTAACCGCTGCATCTTCAAATCGCGTCACTCACTTCGCGCTGTTCATCCACTGAAGTAGGTATCTGAAAGTTTACACAAATTGTTTTGGACGAGGAATTCCAGATCCAGAGTGACATCAGAGGCAAAACTAAACATATCAAAAAGATATGAAGATCCTCCTGCTGCTTTCAATACTGACGGGTTACGTAGCCTCCGGTAAGTTAGAGATGCTTAGATCATTTTGTGTGTTTGTTTTTATTTACGTTGTATAAAACGAATAATATGTAAACAAAAATTTAAAAATCTTAAACATAAACTATTGTTCATGATATTGAGATAAGTACGAACAATGACATAGTGAGGCAAAGCAATAAATAATCAAATTCTAGTTGTTTGAGACCTCTTTCCAAGCTGCTAATGACGTAAAACACTTACTGTGACAGAGATTCTAACCCCGTACCTTTTAGTTCAAAGCCTGCATGAGTCTCAATCAACTGGACCACAAGACCTATACACATCTACTTTACATCTATGCTCTGTATTATCAAATATTTGTTTGAGTTTATTTGTTTTGTTTTAATAGGTGTATGAATACTTCACACTGTATTGTATGCGCTAAACGGCCACTTCATTAATATGGTACTTAGGTCCATTTGGCCAATAAAATATTCAAGAATTTCTTCCAATCGTTGAGAAAAAACGTAAAGCTAAAGAAAAGGGAGAGAGCGAAGACGAACAAGAATAGAAGGAGATGTGGAGGGAAAAGGGGGAGAAGAAGTAAAATAGGAACAAGAAGGAGAAGAAAAAAAACTATGAAGTGGAGACAAAGAAGAAGAAGTAGAAGTAAAAGAAGCCGTAGAAGAATAGGAAGAAGAATATTAAGGAGAAGAAGAAGAACAAACAAATAGAAAAAGAAGAACAAAAAGATTTGAAAGAACTTTTTTTTAGTAGATCCTGTATCTTTACAGTATGCTTATACTTGGTATGTTTATCCCAAATGCAGGATATGCTATTACCTGTACGAAATGCTCGGAATCAACTTCTGACGACCCAACCTTCACATTCCCAGTGGACCCCAGTCAAATGCCTTGTTCGAACCCTGGTGAGATGGTGTGTGATGAAGGCGTCACTAGCTGTATGACGACGACGATGACGATGCACTTTAGTCGTGACGCTGGTAAGAATGTAATGCCCGGGGCACACGAGGCTTTATTTCAATTGCTTCATTACCATATCTAATATATTCTGTGAAATTCCTTAGTAATTTAGCACTGTATGGTCTATTTTTCACTTAGTGCGTCAAAGATTGCGTCACTGCGTCACTGACGCATTCCTACGTGTGACTCCTCGTATGTCAGGCTTATTACACCGTTTAATGAACGTTTCTTTCCTTGCCCTCAATGCTTCATCTTGTTTCCCAAAGAGGGTAGGATAGCATTGAAATAATTAAAGTACCCTTAATAAATACCTTTTTTTCTCGATTGAAGGAGTTTTTTACCGACAATTTTGCCACATGTTTGATAATGACTCATACAAAATTTTTAAAGTTAATATTGAGCTTTTTTAATGAATTACACCCAATATCCCTCCGTTATTTTTTTTCTTCAAAACCTGAATAAAAGAGTTAAAGTTGTCTTACCGGCCACTGATAAGTATACTTAGAGCGGCCACTGAAAATCCCAGCAGAAATTTACTGTGTTGTAAACCCACTATATAAAGGTCACCAGCCTTTCACAGCCATTTTGTATCCCTTAGTCCATATCTGGGCGCGAATAGCGACCATCGATATAGAGCTGAGCCGTAACTTATTTATTTTTGTTCTTCATACTTGGTTCAAATGCAACCTTAGGTCCACTTACGGTGATGCAGAAGGCTCGCGACTGCGGATCTCCTTTCGCGGGTATACTTCCACCCGGAGACACCTGCGCGGGAGAAGCCATCACCGATGCCATAATAGGTCAAATTGACCCGAATACGATGGTTCCACCTGGATCTGGACTGACGTTCGAGGACCTTGAGGCCAGTATCTGCACCTGTGACAGCTCCGACAGATGTACTCCGCCCTCTACGGCAACCCCTGGTAACCCACAATCTGAAGCAAAACCTCAAACACCAGCTAGTGTTGGTGGAGAAGGTAATGATAATGTGTAGAAGATTACAACATATATTGCTGTTTTTGTATCAAGATACTTTTCGTACAGCTTTTTAAAATGTATTGACCAAACTCTAACAATATTCATGTCTTTTTAAACCAAAATAACAATACGTATTATTTTAGACGTCATTACATAGCCATTATATTTAATTGTCCGTAATCATATTAATACATAATTGATGCTTTCCTTTTAGATGTTCCACTTGACTGTCCAGTGGTTGATGAGTGGTTTGTGGACTGGGACACCTCCTACGAGTGCTTATCAGAGCTGCCCTTTACTGATCCTTTCACCACCCCTGGCGAAATTCTTCCTCTATTGACGGTTTCTGATATCATCCGGGCTGCTGGAGCAGCTTGGAGGGCCACCAACTTGATCGAGGCTGAAGGCGAGGTATGCGTCAGGATCCTTCCACAAGTAACTGTAGTCGCCGGTGGAGCAGATGGCTTCAGAGAGTACTGTGATCCAGTATTGGCGTATTTAAGAGAAGGGACGACCTTCGATGCCGCAACACACTGCAGGCTCATCCTGAATTTGACAGGGGCTATGTCCTCATACATGCCACCAACATATCCAGCGGTCCAAGAGACAATCTCCGGACCTGATGCCCTACGACCTTTCGACTTGTTAGACCACATCGAAAAAATTGTGTTCCAGCTCCTCGGTGTGTCCTTTAACGACGTGGAAAATGTCTGCACCGCTAGGTTGGCAATCATTGAATCCGAGTCAACCTTAGAGGAGCTTGTTACTAGTTTTTTAGTCGAGTTTGCCAAAGTACTGATTCCAAGAGGCGCAGAGTTTTGCAATAGCTGGGACGAAATTCTTAACTTCATTGGAGCTCATCCGACTACAGATTCGTCTGGCATCCCCGATGTCTTTTTGTCTGATATCATACACGATGTCTCTGCTCTAGTGGCAGATCTGACTGGGTATGCAGACAGAGAGGCTCTCTGTCAGGATCTGAACTCCGCTGTATCCTCATCAAGTGACACTCCATCACTTGAGGATGTCGTATCGCATATTGTTAACAGCACTCTGTCGGTTTTAACAGATGCAGAGCATTGTTCAACCATAGGCCAAGAAAGCGTGAGCCTATACATTGCTTCTATACCCGAAATCACACAGGAAGAAGTTGATATTGAAATGTATCAGTTCACAGGTTTCAGCAGCATACTGGACATTTGCCAAGCAGTAGCAGATTCTTTCCAGCCTCCAGGTAAAGTGTAGTCCAAAAATTCGCCATCTTGATTCCACAAGATAGCCCCTACTTGCTGCAAGCCAAAGACGGCACGATCCCCGAATGTGTATGCCCATTGCAATAGGGCTGGGTCATCTCATTTTTGGCAGGAGGTTTGATTTATTTTAATTTCATTGTTTTATTTTTTTGCTTTATAGTCTATTTTCCAAAACTGCAAACTCATTACAAAATAAGTCATGATGATTAAACAAGTATTTATTTAATTGATTTTCCCACCGTCTTAGCATGTAAAACGCTACGAAACCAATTGTGTGAAGGGCTATATAAATGAAAATTGTATCATTGAATCTTCTTTTTTGTCTCTATGATACAGGTCCACCGACACAAGCGCCGCCATCTGTTGAAGTACGCCTAGTCAGTGGAAATGATGGTAGTGAAGGAACCGTTGAGGTTCTCTATAACGGAGAATGGGGAACTGTCTGTGACGATTCGTGGGACGTGAACGATGCCAACGTGGTCTGCAGAATGTTGGGTTTTCCAGGAGCTTCTGAAGCTCCTGGCTATGCCCGATTCGGAGCGGGTTCTGGTCGTATCTGGCTCGATGATGTTGTGTGCTCAGGGGACGAAGAAAACCTGGCGGACTGTCAGCACCCGGGTTTTGGAGAGACCAACTGTGCTCATTACGAAGATGCCGGAGTCATTTGCCGTACTCAAGGTATTATCATTCAGACATAAGGCAATCTATAACGAAATTTTCAAGCCTTTCAAACAAGTAAACTTAGAATTTTCGATAGAATTTCCCATGACATTGTAAATCTTGTGAATATTACGATGGCTGATTACTTTCGATTACATGATTTCTTAGGTACAATATATGCCCGAATGTAGAATATAGACTATTACAATTGCTCCTCATTTGGTTCGGGGATAGATTTTACGATCGTTTTGTAATACAATCATGCAGTCAATATTTACTTACATGAAGAGGGCGACAAAGCACTCTTCCATGGGGCGTGTGTGTTTTGTCTTTGCAAGAAAGCAGCAATGGCACTGTAATGGAAAATTTAGAATTCAACTTCTTGGTTAATATTTACCCTTGGGTGCTAATGTTTTGTTCACCTTACTTCTGCTGTATACACTATGATATAAATCTTCGCTAAAAAGCGTGTTTGCCATAGAATTAGAAGTTCTCATAATCGGGAGATAAATTCGGCTCCATTAAATGCCCTCTCTAGAAATTTGGTCATAGCTACAAGTCACTTGCTTTCAACTGCACATTGCTTTGGGTGCGATAGCACTTAACAATTAAACACAAATAAGGAGAGGGGAAACAAACAAGAAGAAAGAGTTAAATCTACGATTATTTGGTCTCGTACAGAAGATAACACCACCTTCTAATAATTGTATTCCGTCTTGTGTTTAGAACAACCTATCACTGGCACACGTTTGGTTGGGGGAGAGAGCGATTTGGAAGGGAGGGTAGAGATTGAGTACGATGGCGAGTGGGGAACCATCTGCGATGACTCCTGGGATTTAGACGATGCCACTGTAGTCTGCAGAGTGCTTGGATTCGATGGGGCGTCTGGCGCTCCTGGCTTTGGCGCATTTGGGGAGGGTTCGGGTCCTATTCTTCTTGATGATGTCCTGTGCACAGGGGAAGAAGCCACTCTGACTGAATGTTCACACCCACCTTTTAAACAGCACAACTGTGGCCACGCTGAGGATGCAGGAGTCATTTGTTTTATCACAGGTAATAATAATAAGAAATTTTATCGAACGTAGGGCGATATAAATGGTTTACATTCATCAGTGACATCACGAGTTCGCGGCGGCTTCTCTTCTGTGATGACCCTTAGCGGCATCTTGAGAGAAAACAATAACATGCCGCCACCATTTGAGTCAGCCGCGCTGTTTCTTTCATGTACGCGTATCTATAAACGGAATTTGCGCAATGTATGTTTCGAATCTATATATGGAACTATTTTAGCCGGGATGTATTTGGTTCGCACGGTGTTGGCTTGAGAATTCTCATTCACCTTGCAGATTTTTTAGAGGATGGACGTAGACATTATTCGGTGGCAAATTAATTTACCCTCCACCACCCCCAACTTCTTTTTCCTCCTTACGTTTTTCAAGTGTATTCGATAGTATATTTTAATAAATATTAAGTGGTCTGGAAGTGTGTCAAGTGATTAACATAACGTTTTAATAATGATTGTTTTTTCACCTCAGTCAGGTAATCTTGATGTCCAAGCCATGCCTGGCAGGTTGGGGCTTTCCTGCAATTTTTTTTCCCGCTGTGCGGTTTTAGCAGGTTTTCACCCAATCCTGGGGTAAGGGTCGGGACCTCTTTCGTCTCCGCACTAACGCCGGGTCGGCTTTTTCGTCGCACTTAGGATGGCAAGTTCGAAAGAGGGCGTACGTTTCTTTATGTTGGCCGAACTTGTCAATGGCGGGCGACGACGGGCCGTCCCGGGCTGGTGCGGGGTCGTTGGTGGTTCCGATCATGGGGTTGTCATAGATTAACTATGACAACTCTTCGTCCAAGTTCCCTTTTCCCCCTATATCTTTCGGAAATTGGCATTTTTGCCTCTACGCATATATATATGTGTATATATGTTAATATATACATATAAAGGTTATTATGTGTATTACACACTGCTGCAAAATACCTCATGGAAAGGTTGCGTTTTTTAGAATATGAATTAGATCATTTTAATTGGCCATTGCATCTTGCAGAGCTCAATATTTAATGGTTTCCGTTGGGGCCCCGATGATAACAGGCATTTCGTCCTGTCGTTTATTTATAACATGTACCCGCCTGTAAAGTAGGCATTTGTTCGCCTGTTTAATGCAGTGGAACTGTGTGTCTTCTTTGTATGCAGAGGGGTGTTATACGTATAACCCACTTTGTGGTACTTACAGTTAAATCCATATGAGAAGGTCAACTCGCCCTCTTTAATGAAGAAACAGTGTCGCCTTTTTACGGGCTGTGGGGGGTTGTACACAAGTTCTCGTCTGTTGGTGGCCCCGATGCAGAGAGTACTTTGGATTGGACATGCCGGCTCCATCCAGTTTTCAGGTGCAGATACTTGTATAAATTGATCAAAAGATGCGAAAATATTACCCGGGTCCTTCCCTGGGGCGGATTGGAGCAGTGTAACGTTTAAGTAAAAGTATTTTATATTCAGTTGGGAAAGTTTGTGTCGTAGTTGTTATTATTGTCATGATGTTGATATTCAGGGTAACAAGATTCCATCCTCTATTAAATCTCAAGTACCCGCAAAAACGCATCCCGTTTCATTTTGTTACTGTGAATGTAATACATATAAACAGTGATGATACTGAAAATAATGATGATGATAATAATAATAATAATAATAATTAGGTTAAAATAGCGCTACTGTCTCTAAATTACTTATTTACCCGGTCATCGGATTCAAGTCATTAGAGGTTGAGTCAAAAGCCTTTTGAGCATTTACGAGTTGTTAAAATGTTTGCTCTAAAAAATCATTCGATGTCTCTCAAGCATCGAACTTCTCTTAATACCATTGTGGTGTACAGCGTAACAAAGAAGACATTTTTGGCGAAATTATTACTGTACCAAACTTGCCACATCTAGTTTTATTTTGGCTGTGACTTTCTATTATTAGAGCCCAAAACGCCCAAACCTCCTCCATCCTGTACCATAAATGATATACGGTTGGTCGGAGGCAGCACCGAGACCGAGGGCCGAGTAGAGGTCCACTACAAGGAGCAGTGGGGCACTGTTTGCGACGATGGATGGGACATCGACGACGCAACAGTCGTCTGCAGAATGCTTGGATTCGATGGGGCGACCCAAGCGGTGGGATCGGCTGAATTCGGGAAGGGTTCAGGGCGGATTTGGCTTGATGACGTGTTTTGCCTCGGAGATGAAGAAAATCTGGCTGAATGTGAGCACCAACCCTATGGACAAAACAACTGTGGTCATTCTGAAGATGCGGGCGTCATCTGCATTATCATAGGTAACTACCATTTTTTTTACCAAATATCTAACCTCGATAAAGTGAAAATAATGATTATAATAATAATTATATGTCCTTTATGATTTTAGCACAATCTACCCCTTGCCAACTACGATCGGAGCAAACACCCCCCGAAAAATTACCCCCCCCCCCCCCTCAAAAGAAAAGAAAAAACCTCCCGAGAACAATCACCCCCTGAGGATAATTCCTCCCGGACAAGCATCCACTATGACAATTATCCCTCGTGAACAATTAAGCTCCGAGAACCCTCCTCAAAATTACCCCAAAGACAATCATCCCTGTCTCCCCCAATAACCCCCCCCCCCCCGATTAAAAAAATAAATAAATAATAATAATAATAATATTTAAAAGAATACAAACAAATTTAGTAAATCCGATACACGCTATTCGTCTAACCTGGAGCAATTTCGTTTCCGAAACCTGATCAATAACCCGTTCATCCCTTTTCTGGGAAAAACGATGTTGTCTTCCACTAAAAAGCTTCTTTAAACGTTACTCATCTTTGTTATTCTTATGAATTAATTAGTTCCGACAACAGAAGCGCCGCCGCCCACTGTTCGTTTGGTTGGTGGTAGTTCTGACAACGAGGGAAGAGTGGAATTTCTGTATGAAGAAGAATGGGGAACTGTCTGTGATGACTTTTGGAGTATAGAGGATGCATTTGTGGTCTGCCGAATGCTAGGGTTTGACGGGGCGTCCGAGGCACCGGGCAGAGCTCGGTTTGGGGAAGGTTCGGGCAGTATCTGGCTTGATGATGTGATGTGCACAAAAGAAGAGACCGACTTAGCTGACTGTCCGCAAGCGGAGTTTGGAATTAACAACTGTCGTCATCTTGAAGATGCAGGTGCCGTTTGCTTTTATACAGGTAACTACTAGTTTACATCAAGGCTTTTCTATTTAACAATATGTCTGTTTCTCTGACAAAATCTGCCTACCACGCTTATTTAGCATTGGTAAAATCTAAATCCGAATAAGGTAAATGTACATACTTCTATTCCTTTTCTTATTTCTGACACTGTTTTAAATCATTGCTATCAGTTGATGTATCGTATTTGAACGGAGTATACCTTTGAGTCAAAACTCCATATTCTTTTTAGAATACGGCTTCTTCTATACTGTTATATTTAATACCTTCCCATTCTATTTCCGGGAGGAACAATGTTGTCTTCCACCATAAAGGCCACAGCTTCCTTAAAAATGCTCCTCTTTGTCATTCTGGTAAAATAATTAGCTACAACAACTGAAACGCCGACGCCCATTGTTCGTTTGGTTGGTGGCAGTTCTAACAATGAGGGAAGAGTGGAAATCTTGTACAATGGACAATGGGGTACTGTCTGTGACGACCTTTGGAGTGTAGAGGATGCATTTGTGGTCTGCCGAATGCTGGGGTTCTGTTCTGTAATCGAAGCACCGAGATTTGCTCGATTCGGAGAAGGTTCGGGACGTATTTGGCTTGACAATGTGCGGTGCTTTGGAAATGAGACCAACTTGGCTGACTGTCGGCATCCAGGCTTTGGAGTTGAGACATGTAGTCATGCTGAAGATGCAGGAGTGGTTTGTATTTCTGAAGGTATTAGCACTTTAACATCAAGCAATGCCCCGCTACTTTACATTCATTTTTTTTATTAGATGAAGGGCCACATTGAGCATTATTTAAAGCAAAGTACCAGCAGGAGAAATTTACAATTTCATAATTTTGCCCTTATTTCTAATACTGTTTTAAAAATCATTTATCCAGTTAGATTTAATGCAATTGCTGAAAGCGTGGTATTTTACTCAACCCTGAAGTAAAACGAAATGTTGAAAGGTTCAAAATATGTACATTTATTTTCAATATATATTTCTAATATATATTTTTTTATATATACACACTCACAAACAAACGTTTTTGCCTTACAATGAAACGCCAATGCCTTAATAACAATTATGTTTTTTTTTTTGCTCTCTGGTGAAAGGATTAGAAACAGGCCCGACATCCAGGAACATCCGTTTGGTTGGTGGCAGTTCTGACAACGAGGGAAGAGTTGAAATCAGTCACTCTGGACCATGGGGAACTGTCTGTGAAGACGCTTGGGGTATGGAGGAGGCATTCGTTGTCTGCAATATGCTGGGGTTCTGTGGTGCAGCCGAGGCAACTACTTTGGCTCGATTCGGACAAGGTTCGGGTCGTATTTCGATTGTTGGTGTGTGGTGCACAGGATTCGAATCAAGGCTGGAAGATTGTCCGCACATGGACTATGGCACTAACAACTGTGATCATGATGAAGATGCCGGAGTGGTCTGCTACCCTGCAGGTGATTGTGTGCTTTCCTTTAATTAAATTATAATTTAAAACGTTAGGCAATTTTATGATAACGGTGATAATAGTTATTATTATGCTAACTGCCTGCATGGAGTCCATTGATACTTTAAGAATTGAGCTTGATTAACCGTTGCAACTGTGTTCTGTCTATATCACTGATCAGAGGCCGCAGCACCTGCTACTCTACATATTGTATAAGTTTGGTAGGTGGAAGCATGAAATATAAAAGACGCATTCAAATCATTTACGATGGCAGTTATTGCTCATTTTAGGGACCAAAGACCAACTTATTTTATTGGTATACGCTTCATCCTTATTCCTTACATCTATGCAAAACTAATAAACCTGATCACCACAACACAACAAATCAAAACGTTTTTTTCCACAACTGAATACATCAATTACCGTTTCATTTTTGTTCTCTGGGAGAAGCAGTGTTATCTTCCACTAAATACCCCCCCCCCCCCCTAATCATAACAAAATGCTCCTCTTTGTCATTATGGTGAAATAATTTGCTACAACAACAGAACTGCCGATGCCCTCTGTTCGTTTGGTTGGTGGCAGTTCTGACTACGAAGGAAGAGTGGAAATTCTTAATGATGGACAATGGGGAACTGTCTGTGACGACTATTGGGGTCTGGAGGATGCCGGCGTTGTCTGCAGAATGCTGGGCTTTGATGGGGCGTCAGATGCACCGGGATCAGCTCGGTTTGGGGAAGGTTCAGGTAGTATCTGGCTTGAAGATGTGATGTGCTCAGGAGAAGAGACCGACTTAGCTGAGTGTTCGCATCCGGCGTTTGGAACTAAAAACTGTGACCATTCTGAAGATGCAGGGGCCATTTGCTTTTATACAGGTAACTACTACTATCCATCAAGGCTCTGCCATTTTTTTTCTTTTTTACTTTTTCTTGTTTTTTCACGAAATCTACTTACTATGCTTACACTTTTCTTTAAATCTTAGAACTAAACTAGGCAAAATATACTTATTACTTTTCTTTTTTCTAGGACTTTATATTCTCATTGCCATAAAACAGTTTAATGCATCGTATTAGATCAAAATGTACTTTGAATTAAAACTAAATTGTTGTTTTAAAGCAAAAAAGGGGCTTCACCTATAAATATGCTATTCTTCTAGCCTGACAATTTGTTTCCCTCCATAACCTGTTACATTAATTTCCGTTTCATACTCTTTCTGGTAAGGCGAGGCGTCAAAAATATCGATACCAGCTGGCTACCGCCTCACGTATTGGCGGATCGAGGCTGCAATTCCGCCCGAAGCCTGGCTGGGGCAATTAATTTTCACTAATTAGCCCAGCCGGCTTGCGCCAGGCTGGGATCAGAGTTTTACCCCGGAATCTTTAATCGGCCCATCCACCCCCGCCTGGCGGCACGTCTATAATTGGCTCAGCCGGCCTCCGCCAAAAATAGGTTGTTAAAGTTGCAACTTTAAAGTTTCCAGTTGGCGGCCGCCGTACGGAGATGCTTAAAGTTTTAGTGGCGGCAGCGAGGCGGAGATGCTTGTAATCCCGAATCTTTACGGTCCTTTATAATTTCCCCACAACTGATCCAAGCCGTCGAAGATGGCGTTATCAACAGACTCATAATTATGCTCACCAGCCCAGCCTGAGTTTCGCCGGGCGTCTTAATTTAATGATGCTACTACTAGTCTATCACTGCTGCTTTAAGGCCTACTACTACTATTACTACTACTACTACTACTATTACTACTACTTTACTGTTACTACTACTTCTACTACTGCTACAGTTGTTACTACTACTACTAGGCGCGGTCCAGGATTTAATTCTTAAGGGGGGCCCACATTTGAAATTATACGAGCTAAATATTGGTACGTAATGGTGACACCGTCAGTGGCAAAAACGTTTTTTTTTTTTTTTTTGGGGGGGGGGGGGGGGTAGACAAAAAAATGCCCATCACCCCACTCTAACATGTAGGCCCCGCCGTTGAACTTTTTTCAGCGGGGGTCAAGGGGTGGAGCCCCAAGAAGCTCAGGGGGTATAGGCATTTAATTACTGTCAGATGAGCATATTTTGATACCGTTTTTGTGACACTGGCAGGACATAAATTTGTTTTGGGTCCAGAGGGCGGAGCCCCCAGAAGCTCAGGGGTTTTATACATTAAATTATCTTCAGATGAGCATAATTTTATACCTTATTTGTGACAAAAAAAATGTTATCTTCCACTAAAACCCTCCTAAAATCGTAATAATTTGCTCCTCTTTGTTATTCTTGTAAAATGATTAGCTACACCAACAGAAACGCCGACTCCCTCTGTTCGTTTGGTTAGAGGCTATTCTGAAAACAATGGAAGAGTTGAAATTCATAATGATGGACGATGGGGGACTGTCTGTGACGACTCTTGGGATCTGGATGATGCCGGCGTTGTCTGCAGAATGCTGGGCTTTGAAGGGGCGTCCGAGGCACCGGGATCAGCTCGGTTTGGGGAAGGTTCAGGTAGTATCTGGCTTGATGATGTGATGTGCACAGGAGAAGAGACTGACTTAGCTGAGTGTCCGCATCCGGCGTTTGGAACTAACAACTGTGGTCATTCTGAAGATGCAGGAGCTGTTTGCCTTTAGGTAACTACTTTAGTCCATCAAGGTTCTGCTTCATTCGTCTACGACTTGTTCTGTAACGAAAAAAAACTTATATTAAACATAAGGTTCTAGGACACCTACCCCCTGGATAACCACCCCTCCTGGATAACCACCCCTCCTGGATAACCACCCCTCCTGGATAACCACCCCTCCTGGATAACCACTCAAAGGTTAACAACTCCTAGGGCGACTACCCTACCCCTATGACACTACCCCAGACAACTAACCCCCATACAATTACCCTCTAAAAAACTAACCCCTAGGATAGTTACCCTCGGACACCCCCTAAGGCAACTACCCCCTAGGACAAATACCCCCGGACAACTACCCCAGACAACTACCCCCTATTATAGTAGTCCGGGGGAGTTGTCCTTGAGGATAGTTGTCGTAGGGGTAGTTGTCCTGGGGTAGTAGTCCGGGGATAGTTTTCCTTGGGGGTAGTTGTCCTAGGGGTATTTGTCTGGGGGTAGTCGTCTGGGGATAATTGTCCTAGGGGGTACTTGTATTAGGGGTGGTTATTCGGGGGATGGTTGGCCAGGGGTTAGGTGTCCTAGAACCTTAACATTAATATAAGTAGTAGTAGAAGTGGTGTCTATTTTTTCAAAATATTCATATTTCTAATATCATCATCATCATCATCATCATCGTTATCATCATAATTATTATTAATATTACTATTAGTATCTGTATTACTATTACATCCTATATTATTGCTATCAATAAATATTACTCCTTTTTATCTTTCATAACTTATGTAGGGAAATAGGACTGGTCTAACTGATCTTCAAACTCGAATAAGAGAAGGATATAGACAGACTGGACTTCACTTCGATATACTAACTGGCAAGCTGCTCAACCTTTCTCGGATCTGAATTATAATCGCCAGATGATTGGAGGAGTATTTATCAGTAAACTTCTATATATATATATATACAGTGCGTCCCAGAAAAACGAAATCGAGATTTATCGATGTTGTATCATAACTTAATCACAATTATAATTAATAAATGACACATATTTGGAAAGCTTAGATCTTCTTCTTTCATTTGACGCATGAGTGTTTAAAAACAATCTGAATAGAGGGTACCAACACAAGTCATTTGGCGGGCGGTATATGAATTTGAAAGAGGAAATCACATCTCTAAAAAAATCATTTCTACCCTTTCATATGACACCTCAATCAGGAGTAATGAGCCAGGAGTTACACAGTTCTGTTTCTTTAAAATATTGCTAAAATTTCCATAATTTGATTAAACGATTTCGTTTTCACTGGCTGCCTGCCGTAGTAAGAAACAGAGTTGACAAAAAGACTTAACTCCGTTTCGTTGACGATCAGCCATGCACAAAGAAGACGAAAGACTTGATGCTTGGCAGATTGTCAACGAAACGAAGTTAAATCTTTTGTCAACTCTGTTCGTTGCTACGGCAGGCAGCCAGTGAAGACCAATTAACTAAATAAACATTTTAAGAATGCTATTAGTTGCCTGATGATCGCTTGCAAGGCGTGAAACTCAGAGTTGCAACCATGTTCCATTAGTTTGCCTTATTCGATATATTTTTGCTCCGACGAGGCATTGGCCAAAGGATAGAGCAAACCTTAGTTTATCTTTATCTTTATTTATTTATTTATATTTGCAGGGTAGCATTGTCAGTTTCAAAACTGCTTTCACATTGAGCCTATTGGCCTTGACATTAAAACGATTACATATTTAAATTGCTAAGTTGTATGATCATGTACCGGATAATGATTTAAGCTAAACCAACGAATAATCTATCACTTATTTCTCGCTCTGGTAAGGATTTAACGGGCTCGCAATTTCTTCTCAGTCGTTTTATAATTCATTTATTATTGTTACATTAACAGCTTTATGATTGTATATGCTGGTAGAACTTTATGTATATATTCTATAATAAATCAGTATTCAAAACAGAATTGAGCTTATTAAACTATCATTGTGTTGGAATTGATTAATAGCGGATTTTCTTAGTCATTAATAAGATAACTAGTGTATTTTTTAAACGTCATTTAATTATTTATTTATTACGTGTCAGGATCAGTTGACTGGTTATTCCCTTGATTTTAAAATTAACTAATTGTTTGATTGATAAGTCGGTTACCTGATTGGTTAGTTGATTAATTGATTAGTTGGCTTTAATAGCCCTGCTGGAAAGAACACACTCATTCACACTCAACTGAATTCACAGTTCACACTGTGAACACAGTGTGAAACACAGTGTGATTCACACTGTGAATGGGTGTGTTCTTTCCTTTTCCGGTTATCCACACTGTGAACCACAGTGTGAAATGAATCGACCACAATGAGAAAACGCCCCAATTTAACATTATGGAGCACACTGTGATTCACAGTGCGATTCACACTGTGAATGAGTGTGTTCTTTCCTTTTCCGGTTATCCACACTGTGAACCACAGTGTGAAACGAATCGACCACAATGTGAAAACGTCCCAATTTAACATTGTGGAGCACAATGATTCACAGTGTGAAACACAGTGTGATTCACACTGTGAATGAGTGTGAATGAGTGTGTTCTTTCCAGGAGGGAGTGATTGATCGGTTGAAAGTTTGATTATTTGGCTGGTTGGTTGGTCTTATTTATACTCTGAGGGTGGTATTCTCGAAAGCGGCCTAAGTTAAACCTGGCCTAACTTAGTCCGTGGTTTAGTTAGGCCAGGCTTAACTTAGGCCGCTGACCTAAGTCATTTTCATTTCTCGAAAGGTGGCCTAACTGATCCATGGTTTAAACCTGGCCTAACTTAGTCCATGGATCATTCACCATGGTTACAGTTTCTGCACATGCTCAGTACCGAAGCTGCGACGTCACAATGCACTAAGACAATGGGCTAAGACAATGGATGCGCGCAGTGTGGAGAGGATGCATCACCTCGACAACTTGAGCAATATGACGTCCAGGGGTGGCGGAGCGACTTCCAAAGCGGGGGGCAAAACTAACAAATAGGAGCACTGGCTGGAATTGTATCATTGTTAAAAGGGAAATTATCAGAGGTGAAAAGGGTCACATATCGCACCTGAAAAGGGGCATTGAACATATTTTAAAAGGGGCACTTATGAGAATGAAAAAGAGGCACTTAAAATAAAGGAAATGTGCATTTGTTGAAAGAAAAGGGGCACCGATAATTTTGTTAATAGGGGCACCTCTCAAATTTAAATAGGGCAATTATCAGAGGTGAAGGGGCACTTCTCAAAAGTGAAAAGGGGCACTTATTGCAAAGGAAAATGGAAACTTGTCAAAGGAAAAGGGGGCGTGTCAAAATTAAAGGGGCACTTATCAGAGGTGAAAAGGGGAAGGGGCACTTTTCCTATGGAAAAAGGGGCACTTCTTACAAAGTTAAAAGGGAACTTTCGTATATAAAAAGGGGCATTTGAAAAAGGGGCACTGTACCCCCAACTCTTTCTCCCTATCTCCATCTCTCTCTCTCTCTCTTTCACACACACACTATCTCACATCATTGTTTATTTCTCTCACCATTAAATTGTTCTTTCTCATTTGGTTCCCTTTCTCTTTTACTCTATCTCTCTCTCTCGCTCGCTCTCTGTTCTCTCACTGTTCTATTTCAAGACTTTTTCCATGTATAATTCAATGAACCCAACAGTATGCACACTTTAAATCAAAAGATATGAAAGGAATATTGTATATAACATATCAACAATTATGTTCAATTTATTTATTTTTCTTAAAACAGAAAAGATTGTAATTCACGATGAATACGATTATAAAATTGAAGGTCAAATATTAAGCTCCAATAGCCTCATAATATGCTACTTGAAACTATTAGAATTAAATGTTATGTATTTGTTACATTACTTTTTCCCATTTTTTTTAAACAAAGCATAGTTTACTTTTGAGCCGTGTTTCTTTTGCAGGGAATCTGTTATACTGTATCATGACTTGCACTATATTATAAAACACATTATAAAACATGATTTCTTAAATGATTCAAAATCACAATTTTTCCAGTGAAACAATGAACATCTGATGTACATAAAAACATCCTTATGAGTGATGGTTGCTTTGTGGTTCACACACACAACAAGGACATATCAGGCTTTTTACCAATGGTTCCTTGTTTGTTACCATAGCTTCATGTTATGAGGATTATAATACAAAGGTTTTGATCCCCATGCAGTCACAGTTACAGCAGATGGAGTCTGGTGCATTGAAGAGGCTAAGTAGAACTTCATAGTCCTTGAAAGTATGTCTTTTGAATGAAAAGAGAAAAGAATGAAAGGAAGCACATTGAAACCTATTTCTGTTAAACATTAAAAAGGTCTTGCATGTACATTGTGGTAAAAGTGGAGTGCATAATCAATTACATGAAAGTATTGATGGAAAAATGTGAATGAACAAATGCCATCCTTGAAGTACCTGGGTATACAAACACCAACTTATTCGTACAGCCTACCTGTCAGAAATTCAGCAGCTCAGTAGTTCTCCTTCCTCTCTCTGAATTTGTCTCAGTTATCAGGGAATTTGCCCTCATTTATTTTACTGAAGAAAAACATCATCCTGAAATAAAAATAAAAAGGTTTAGACCTCATTAAAATATCAAAGATCTACTCCATTGATAATTGGTCTTAGTTATAGTGTCAATCATATTCTAACTTAAACAAACAAACTTAAGGCGCCTTTCATGTAGGCAGTGACTAGGCACTCCCTCCCCACTCAGTTACTAGTAATCATTGATTTACAGAATGACTACCGGTATCTCTTTTAAAGTCAAGAACAAACATACACATTCTTGCAGTACTATCTCATAAATGTGCTTGCACCAAGTTGTACTTGCCATGTCATGGCCTAAGAAAGCCTAAGAAAGTAGTAAAAGTCTATAGCCAATTTAGTCCCTTTCCTAAAATCAAGTCTAGAGGTCTACATCTTACTTAGATAACCAGCCGACAGTTGGCCTAACCTAGATCTAAACGCAGCCTGGAATGGAGATTTTACAAGGCCCTTATCGTTAGAGCCCAACTTTTCCATTTTAGTTCAATCTAACATTAGACCAAAGATTGTCTTTGTTTATGTTATCTCCCAAAATGAGCTTTGTGAAAGGGGAAAAAGTAAAATGAAAATGTACTGCACTGTACTGTACTGCAGTCTGTAGGTCTCTAAGTCTTATATGGTCCAGAATTGTTAGTGGTAGGTTTAAATTTTCCTCTGACCCAAATTTGAAAGTAGTT
Source organism: Strongylocentrotus droebachiensis (assembly GCA_035222895.1). NCBI lineage: Eukaryota > Metazoa > Echinodermata > Echinoidea > Camarodonta > Strongylocentrotidae > Strongylocentrotus > Strongylocentrotus droebachiensis. Next base: position 46,223 of record JAVYIG010012654.1, read on the forward strand.
AATCAACTGTTGATTATTTGTGTCTTATTTTCAGATAGTTCCGCCCAAAAGTCTAGGCCAAGCTGTTACTGTCAGGAGTGACTGGTAGCCATGGCAATCGAGCTGAAAATATTAGCTCGTGTCGATGTAAAATGAATAAAAGTTTGAGCGTAGATTGCACCTACATTCATCAGACAAAACAATTTTAAATCACTACATAATGTACCTGTAGACACATCTGCAGATTCATAAATTCAGCAGATCTTTTTAATAAAAATTGTCTAAACATGACTTAGTTTACAAAATTTAGGCGTAATTACAGCTTTACTCACCAGCAGACTTTCCAAGAAAAATGGAGTATCTATTTTTCCTGTTCAGGAAATAACTGGTGTTGGGCCAACTGGCTTGGAGACGCCTATGTGAGTGCAATCAATAGCACCGACCATATTAACGCCAGGGAAATGGCAGTAATTATAAAATTCATGTTGGGTCTGCACTCTGCAGGACTGCCTCTCTTGTTGAAAGAATTGAGATGTATTGCTCCGATCTCCTGGGAATGGATATTGAGATGGACTTCACAAGGCGGGACACCGTAACTTGGGAGAGGCCTTCTTTTTTATCCCCATGCATCAATTGAAAAGAACCTGAAATAGCAGAAAATCAAGATGAAAAATATGTTGATATTTGATAAGAAATTATAATTTCTCTTTCTCTGTAGTTTACTAATAGTATTATTAGACTAAACTACTGTAACATTATCAGCAAATGTATATGTCAAAAAAGGAAGCTTCTGCCCATTTCCTTTCAATTTCTATAAGACCTGTCTAGACTAGACTCTTATTGATGAAATTTAGATCTAGGTCTAGTAATATTGTTTAAAAAAAATGTTTTTCTTGGGGAGGGGGGGGGGGGGGGTGGGTGGTTATGAAAAATCATCATCATCCTGTAGAAAATTATCCCACCAACAGCCACAACTAGCACTGCAGCTCAGGCAGAGGTGTTACCAGACCAAAATTTCTGTCTTTTTCGTTCATTAGCCTCTGATTTGGGTAGGGTCGGCTCCTGAAAGAGATCCTACCCAAATCAGAGGCTAACGAACGAAAGAGACAGTCAGATCTAGATTTAGGCCTAGTGCTAGTCCACTTTTAGGCAACAGGTCTCAAAAATCCACTATAAAAGTAGTTTCTACGTCTAGCAATGATAGTTTTAAGGTGGTGTTAAGGTGGTATATGCGTACGAAAGTACAATAGTGCCAAGAAAAAAATTACCCGGTAAGAAATTGCTCAATCTCAGGAAACGAAAATGTTAACCGACAATTATTTGCACGTATGGGACTGGTCTGCGAACACAATGAAAATTTACCAAGTTTCCCCCAAATTTATTCAGTTAAAAGCATTTTAGATTATCACCTGTACGGCAACATGAAAGTAACAACAATTCTGTATTAGCTGGTGTAACTTTCATGAGCGCTTATCCATACAAAAAAGTGTAAATTGTTATCAAATATAGAAATTCAAATGCAAAACTTACCGTTCACTCTCCGCGGACAGTCGATTTAACTAAAACGTGACGTCACGCGAAGTTAGGCCGAACTATGACGTATTTAAACCTGCCTCTGAGCGGACTAAAGTTAGGCCGAACTATGACGTATTTAAGCCTGGCTTATCTTTAGGCCACCTTCGAGAATAGCAAAAAAGATAGTCCATGGTTTAAACCAGGTTTAGGCCACTGATTTAACTTAGGCCGCTTTCGAGAATACCACCCTGAGTGAATGCTAAGTTGATTGCCCGATGATTGGATTGCCATTGATTGCTTGATTGACTGATTGATTCGTTGGCCGATTAGTTTGTCGTGTAATGAATTGGTTAGCTTGTTGATTGATTGGTTGAAAGGTAAATTAATAGGTAGGTTGGTTGGCAGGTGGTTTAGTTCGTTTGTCAGCTACTTGATTATTTGGTTTATTAGTTGATTGATTGATTCATTTATTGATTGGTTAGTTGGTTGGTTGGCATGTTTGTGTATTGACTTGTTGGTTTGATGGTTGAATGATAATTCAGTTGATTAGTTGAATGATTGATTGGTCGATTAATTATATAATTGATTAATTGATGTATTTTGATTGATGATTGGTTGGTTGGTTGGTTGGTTGGTTTATTAATGTGTTGATTATTTGTTTTACTTGTTGATTGCTTAAATATATGCATTTGCGGGACAAGAAAACTAATTCATTGGAACGAGGGTTTAAGTGGATCAATACCAATTATTGCTTAATGATATAATTTCTCACATTGATGACATTGAAAGGGTGGCGTAGCATGACTATGACAATTGAGAGAAAAGGAAAAAAGTGTCATCGTGTGCGGGGTAAGGGGGTTTCGAATTAAGGCGTGGATGTGGGAGGGTGTCCTTTCTTTCATGTTCTGTTTAATTACTTCCATTTCTATAATTTGATCATTATTTGATAAACGACAGCAGTTCATTAGCTCTCACAAATCCTTTTTTTCCATTTAAGAGGCAACGTTTGTTTAAATAAAACAGAAAGTCAATCAATCCATCAATCAATAAATAATTGAAATAAATAAATAATAAAACGGTGACACATCCGCCTCACTCGCTTATGGATACACCGCTAGATGGCGTATTTTTGATCACTTTATCAGTCTGAGATAATCCATCTTTGGGGCATCGACAATGATACAGTATCAAGCCAATTAACGATCTGTGGGCAATATAGAATAGTAAGCGAGTAATAACAATAACGTTAACATTTTACGGCGATAGAAACAAATAACAAGTTCAATGACGCTTTATCGCAGAAAAACTAAAACTTACTTTAATAGAAATATGGTTTAAGAGGATTCAAATGACGAACAAAAAATATTTTCCTAATCATGATCATTGCTTGTCTTTTCATGTAAAATACAACTACTACAACTACTAGTACTACTACAACTACTACTACTACTACTACTACTACTACTACTACTACTACTACTACTACTATTACTACTACCACTACTACTACTACTACTACTTTTACTACTATTACTACTCCTACTACTATCACTACTACTACTACTACTACAAGTACCACTACTAATATTACTACTACTACTTCTCGTACTACTACTACTCCTACTACTACTACTACTACTACTTCAATAATACTACTACTGCTACTACTACTACTACTACTACTTCTACTACTAATTATGATACTACTACTGCTACTACTACTACTACTACTACTACTACTACTACTTCTACTACTAATTATGATACTACTACTACTACTACTACTACTACTACTTATACTACTAATTATGATACTAATAATATTGATAACGATGATAATGACAATAAATTGTCTTTACCAGATATGCCTTATCAGCACCAACGTTGTTCTTTCGTAGGGCTCTGTAATCATTTTCCCCCAGCAATTGCCAGTTAACCATTTACATACGGGAGAAGAGTGGCTAATGTGAATCAATGTCTGGTAAAAAAAAAAAAAAGATAGCGCCGGGCTGGTTTGCGAGCCCTCGAACCTTGGATTGAGAGACAAGAGAATGAACTACTTTACCACGACACTTCCATACATTGGCAACACGTCCTGGTTGTAATATATTGTCTAGAAGTAGGCCAACAGCTATGGACTTCCTATGGTCAAACGATTTATAAAACAAAATAAAACGGAAGTGAATCTTTGAAGATGTTGAAATCTTCCGGAGAACTTCTACCCAACTTTTTTCACCGTCGTGCTTTTCGATATATAACTGCCTTGCGGATTGGATATCAATAATTATATCCATCGAACAGCGATTATGAATCTTGGGTGTTTGATTAGCATGATGGCCAGCTTTAGAAAAAACGTAGTACAATCACAGCTCTTCTTGTGCAGCCCGCGGAGCAGTGAAAAAATACTTATAAAAAAACATCATAAAAGTAATGCGGCCGCATATAGCAGCGATGAAATAGGGTAAAAAATGTATACGCAGCTATCTCTAATATTTTCATAATTTGTTTTCATCATTCACAACATATTGACTCAATATACTTGGTGGTACACGGACTCCTCAAATTTCCTCTCATTACAATATATTAACGACATTAGTACCCGCATTAATATCACTCGCCGTGTAAATTTCAGTTTGTAATTTCCGCACGCAGTAACAACTGTTGTGATACACTGACTCCTCAAATTCCCTCTCATTACATTATATTAACGACATTAATACCCGCATTAATATCACTCGCCGTGTAAATTTCAGTTTGTAATTTCCGCACGCAGTAACAACTGTTGCGAATCGAGAAATAATGTTTGAAATGCCATACTTTTCTTCAAACTTACAACTCTTTTCTCCCGCCGTAGAATTTTATCATGAATCTTAATCGTAAACTAAATAGTCAGTCCCCTTCCCTCTACACCGCGGCCGTTCAATTAGATGTACAGTGTACAAGTAATACTTTTAGGATCCTATTCTTTCTGCTGTGTCCATGATTTTGATTGAAATAACAACCAACATGGCAACGAGAGAAAGGTGAACCAGTATGTAATGGAGGTTAACAACATAGTAGAAAAGCGCAAGCCCCAGAAAGCACACTAAAAATAAGCCTGATTTGTTTTTCTCACTGATTATGTTGTTTGCTTTTTTGCAAAATGTCAGGTGTGTACACGTATTGCATGAGTGTGTGTGGTGGGGGGGGGGGGGGGGAGAAGACTATCTATGGCCCGCCAAGTTATGCCAATCGTTAGCTGTGGCCCGCGAGCTTTAAAAGGTTGGCCATCCGTGCATTAAACAAACCAAACATGATTTATGTGGGATCTATAATAGGGTATTCGCTTTATACGCCGATTACTCTAGAGTTATTGTATTACATATACTTATAAGTCCTGAAAGAGCGAAGAAACAAGTTTGCGGCAAACAAACCTACAAGATAAACAATTCCAGAGGTAAAGATGTCAGAGGTGAAATGTTCATTTTACCTCTTAAATTTTTACCAGGCACCCACAATTCACAGGGACATCACTTTTGAGATCCATATATGTTGTTGTTGAAATTGAATAGGTAAAAATAGAAAAAAGAAATCAAATGGGTTGGATTTAGATTAGGCGTTATATGATCACAGTTGGGAATAGGGTTAGTGGTAAGGGTTATGGTTAGGTTATGATTGTGGTAAAAGATATGATTATGATTAGGGTTAAAATTATGGTAAGGGTTATGGATATAGACAGGGTTATAGTTGGGTTATAGGGTTAGGGTTAGAGATAGGATTATGGTTAAGGTTATGGTAAGGGTTGTGGATAGAGACAGGGTTATGGCTTTGGTTATGGTTAGTGATAGGGTTATAGTTAGGATTCGGATTGTGATCATACATGGCAATGGTTAGGGCTACGGATAGGGTCGTGGTTATGGTCAGGGTTATGGTAAAATGTATGATTTGGGTTTAGGGTTATGGCCAAGTTTCACTGACAGTCACACGGGGTTATGGTTAGGGTTATGGTTAGAGATTAAATTATGGTCATGCTAAGGTTTTAGGTTAGCGATAGGGTAGGAAGTCGAATCATTAGAGGTGTCGTTGTCTACTGGTCACGTCACCGGATAATACGCGGTTCGAGTCTCAGCAGTAATGTCCTTTTGGTAAGATATTAATCTGTTTTTCCGCTTTTCCACCCAGATTAAATAAATGCGTAGGAAGAAGGTCCTTGAATCATTAAGCGTCTTAACATGGCAGCTAGGCTAAAGCTGGAATAAATGATATAATGTTTGGTAATCCGTCAAGTAAAAATTATTTTTATATTATTTGTGTTTAATAAATATAAGACACTAAGTAGATCAGTATCATTGAAATTAGATCACTTGAAATTCAAAAAAGCAGAAGAAAATTGTTTTCACTTTCCCCTATTTTCCTCTTAATCGCATATACAACGCCCTTTTGTCCTCAGTAAGACTGTACTTCATTAAAATATGATCTATTCTTGAGTTTCATC
>JAVYIG010012655.1:0-47500 GCA_035222895.1 Strongylocentrotus droebachiensis
TCCGTGATGTTACAGCACTAGTCCTAATAATTATCACAAATTGCAAATGGGATTTAGATTTTAATAACCAAATTACCTAGGAAATACCCATTTTTGTACGATAATGGAAACAGATAAAATCCTTATTTCTTTATGCACAATGTTTTCCAGAAATCTTCGCTAAATATGGTCAAATTTTACTTTGAGTGTATCTAAATACAAGGATCATCTTGTAGTGCTTTTGGGATAATTCTAAAAATTTTATTGTTGTTATGAAGTGCAAACAAGATTTGAAGAATAATAACTCCATTAATAAGAGATGATTTACATATGACTATATATTTTTTTCAATTCAATAAAGGTTTATTTGAATATGTTTTGCAGTACAAAGACTGAATTATGCATGTTTTTCAAAGGTTAAAATACATTGTAAATACAAAATGCAATTGTGAATAAGACATATTAAATTAAATACCAAATTACATAAAATACTTTACACTGATAAAACTGTAGGTAATGTAATGCGATGGTACTTGTAGATTCGTTACAAAAAACATTGTTGCTGTTGTGAAATTCAAACAAGATTTGGTTGTTAATAACTCCATTACTAATAGATGTTTTATGTTATTTATAACTGACTACAATCCAGTAGTCGTCGGTTTCCTTTCAGGCTCATTGACTTCAAAGATTTCAGTTAAATAATAGACAAACTTATCTTTGAGTGTTTCTTTATTTATGAGAAGATTCATGGAAAACTTCATAAAGATGAATTCTTAAAATAAGATTACAATTATGAGTTGCTGGAGAGCTTTATAATTAATTACCTAGATGCTTCTGAACACTAAACGATGCTTCAGATGTGAGAAATTATTCGAGTTCAGGTTTTCTATTCCATGAACATCTATTATTTTAGTACAATAAAGGATAAATATAATACACGTAAGAGGTACTTGAAGATTCATTCAAAATGTGATTGTAATTAGAAAATTCAAAATAAGATTTACAATAACTCTCAAAATTCTGAGAAGCTATTCAAATTTTTTTTAGAGCAATGATAATAAGACTTCGATATGTTTTAATTTCCTCTGTTTTTCTTCATTACATCCCTCATTTATCAGTATAAAGATGCTGAAATAGACATGATTATAATTTCAATTGATTTCTATAATCTTCAATTATCTCTATCCATCTTTTTAATTCTTACTCCATTTTCATCTCTCTATATTCCCCCCACTATCCCAAATATGCCCCTCCCTCCATTGCTATTTTCCCCCCTCAGTTTTCTTTCTCTCTCTTCTGCCCCCCCCCCCCCCACCTCTACGTTTTTCGTTCCTCTCTCTCATCCCTCCCCTCCCCTCCCCTCCCCTCCCCCCTCTCTCTCTCTCTCTCTCTTCTCTCTCTCTATCTCTCTCTCTCTCTCTCTCTATCTCTCTCTCTATCTCTCTCTTTTTCCCTCGTTCTTACTCTGCCTCCTCCCTGTTTCTCCTCTTCTATATCTCTCTGTCTCTCTTAAACCCCATCTCTCTCTCTCTCCATCTCTCTCTCTCTCTCTCTCTCTTGCTCCCTCCATCTCTCTTGCTCCCTCTCTCTCTCTCCCTCTCCCTCCCCCTCTTTATCAATCAATTAATAACGTCACCTTCTATCCAGTCTTGTGTAAACGGGCCCCAAATCAAGTGCTCTTGAGTCCTGACCTTTATCTGTATGCAAGGCTCCTCACACTTGACCAAGAATGCTTCTTTCTGGATCACTTCCTTTACCTTACAAGATCCATTAAAGGCCCACCCCAAAAGGAGATTCGTTTGGGAATTAAAGGGATATGCTTTGGTTTATAAGCTTACATACCGAATGGAGAGGTTGGTGAGAATAGCTAGTCTATAGGCGTGTCTGCACTATCTCGAGATTGCCAAATATCCAGCTATTTGAATTATCCCGATCGCAAACTATCCAGCTTATTTGCGTCTTCATTAGACCGAAGTAGCAAATTAGCTGGATAGTTGGTCGGGATAATATCCCAAGATATCTCGGTCTAGTTTGCGGTTTTTCTGTGTTTACTAGTTGTACTAGCGCGGCGCTGAGCCTCAAGGTCAGTGCGCTGAGCGGTATAGATCGCATACTGTGCGAGGAAAACCGGAAATCGTTGTGCATGATGGGATCGGGATATTTGACTCCATACTTCGGTCTAATGAAGACGGTCGCAAACTATCCTGCTAGTTGGGAAATAGTGGGATATTTTGCAAACTAGACCGAGATATCTTGGAATATTATCCCGACCAACTATCCAGCTAATTTGCTACTTTGGTCTAATGAAGACGCAAATAGCTGGATAGTTTGCGATCGGGATAGTTCAAATAGCTGGATATTTGGCAATCTCGAGATAGTGAAGACGGGCCTTATGAGGTTCATGTTGATGGTTAATGGTGTTGGTGATTATCATGGCAATGTCATTGTGATGGCGATGTGATTGGGATGGTAATCATGATATGATATATGATGATGATATGATGACGATGACGGTTGAGATGGTGATGGTGACATTGATTGTGATAGTGGTGATGATGACAGTAATTTGAGTGATGTGAGGGTGGTGATTTGAATCCACCAATCATACATCAATGGATTATGTATTTGGTATACCATACAAAAGTAATTCCTAATTTTTCTGTTAAAGGTAATACAAAGTTTTGGTATGGGGTCATGATTTAGGTTCAAATGAACATATTTGAAGCATATGCGATTCCTATAATATTCAGTGATTGTTTTCGCGGTTAAAATCGAGTCTAAAGTTATGAAATTGTAAATAATACACTCTTTTTGTTGTATAGCTCCCTCTCAAGGTCAAGATATTAATTAAGCTATAAAACAATGTTTCTTGACTAAAATCGACCAATATGCTATTCGCTTTTGGAAGTTATATATCACATCTACATATTCTGAGATTTTCATGGTCGCAGCTACCATTGTACGGCCGTAGGCGCAGTTTGAAATTCATCAAAATTTACCGGGAGCACCGTTAAATTGTTTATGTTGTATTCAATTTTTCTTGAAAGCAGAAGTGTTTTAGAGCCTAATTTTTCTAGTGCTTATAATACATCCACAGGGGCATCCAAATATATCCAAATTGTAAAGAATCACTATCCACCCAATTTTCAAAATTTCCCAAAACTTGGTATTGCCTTTAATAGTCAAAACTTCAGAAGGGTTTTAAGGTGTTTATGCTAGCTCTCAATAGAGAGAATGACGATTGTGATTATCAATGAACATGGATTGTATAGGAGCAGTAAATGGTATTGATTAATGTATTGTGTTGCCATGGCTACCATAAAGGAGACAGGTGATGTGGTATGTCTCCTTGTTGGAGAGGTAAATGTGTAGGATGATGAAATTGGGTAGCTACAAAAATAAAAACAAGCTGTACTGTTACCTGGTAGCGAGCCAATATTGATGATGATGATGATGATGATAAAAAGAGAAGGATGATGATGATGATAAGGATGACAATAATGATGATGAAGATGATAAGGATGACAATAATGATGATGATAATGGTATTGATGATGAATGATAATGATGATGATGATGATGGTGGTGGTGGTGATGATATTGATAATGATGAAGAGATGATTTTTCTGTCAGGCCCTGTATGATTCATGATGTAAAATTCCATTAATTATATTCTCAATTAGAAATGTTAAATTCCATGAAAGCTTGTGGTTTTTAAAGGCAGTAAAATTGAACCACTGTGTTTTTTTTTGTCCCTCTGCAGAAAGCAAGACGGACATTCTCGGTTGGCGACGACCAGTTGATGCGGATACGCCAGCAGCAACCGGCCGGCGCCAAATCCACCAACTCCAACTCAAACATCTTTGCCTCGGTGAAGGAAGAAGACGAAGCGACGTCCGCCCCTCCTCCTCCCTCCTCCCCCTCGTTGCCAAGGCAACCTGCAGCCAATCAGGAGAGTGCCTTTGAGGATGTATTCACTCCCAACTCGCTGACGGAAACGCAGAAGAAAGCCCGCAACATGTAAGTCATTGACTTGTTTATATATGTTTAGTACTTCATTCACTTGACTTTCATACAAGAGGTTGAGGTTTTTATCTACAGTTGTCCTCTTTTGACCCAGGTCATCTACAGTTGTCTCTTTTGACCCAGGCCATCTACAGTTGTCTCTTGTGACCCAGGTCATCTACAGTTGTCCTCTTTTTGACCCAGGTAATCTATGTACAGTTGTCCTCCTTTGACCCAGGTCATCTACAGTTGTCCTCTTTTGACCCAGGTCATCTACAGTTGTCCTCTTTATATATATATACTAATATTTTTAAGAGCGTTTCAGAAGTGCTAAGGGATATTACCATTACTGTTGTTCTATCTTTCAAAAGCCATGTAGGAAGAAATAAATGTACTGACTGGTTCAAAAAGTGCACTGAAGCTGGTGAAAGCATGAAATGACGCTCAGAGATTTGATGTAAAAGTATGCAAAATATGTTATTTTTTCCACTGTTGTCGGTTTCACACCTGCAGTGGAAAAACATTGTTTCTCGACTATTATAGTTTCAGAAAAGGCACTATGTATCACGTCTCTGAGGTTTGGTCAATTTCATAGATGCCTTTTTTATGTTTCTCTTTTATGCCAGAGAAAAATTCACATCTCCCCTTTATAACAGGGTCATATACATGTGGGACCTAAAAATTCATATCATTGATACGTTCATCAAATATTTATGAAAGCACACAAAGACTTGATTGCGTTATCAAATTTCATTTTCAACTGAATGCACAAAAACTTGTAAGCCATCGCAGGTACCATTCTAATTGACGCAAAAGCCTATTGATTTAGGGCAAGTGCGCTTGAAATTTTGATGATTTTCTACCTGCTGTTGCCAGGCTCTCCTAGAAACGTATTGATTATTTTTGTAAAGAATAGGCAGAGTATATACTCTCTCTTTTATTTTTTTCCACGTAGATTATTATCTCTTAATAAGAGAGCAGGGCAGATATCCAGGCTTCTGCTTGTCGAAAGTCCTCCAAAATATCACGTTACTGATTATTGTTCATAGAAATGACATCAGTATAATTATGTAGGTCCATTTACACTAGGCTCCAAACATGATTTTTACTAGCACCACCATGTTACAGTTGGGCTCAGAAATTTGTGAAATTTGACTACAACTTTGTGATGTTAGACCTAGAAATCACATCAGTATACTTATGTAAACCTAAAACATTGTCATAACATTGTGCGTTTACTAACGTTGGGCTATTGCAGTTGAAGTGGCTTTGATAGCTGGTGTAGAAGCAACTTTTAGCGCAACATCATGATTTTTTATTGAGTCTTTTCATCATTATCTGTAGGTCCTTTAACACTATGGTCTAAACATTTTGACTTAATGGTCATTGTGACTTGGCAAAACATCACAGTGTTAAAGTCACATAGAAGCAACTCACGCACCTTCATCCAGAACAGTTTGGACACAGAAATGTCATCAGCATACATAGGTTCATTTACACTTTCACCATAACATTTGTGTTTTTTTAATGATAATAATCATTACTACAGTATACATAAGTCCATTTACTTTATGGCCTAATTACCTTGCGTTTCTACAACTTTGATGTAATGTTATATTACAGTTCAAGTTGCTTAGCATATCATGTTATAGAAGTTGCTTAGCAATTTTCACTACAAAATTTGGATTTTTGGACCAAGATATGTCATCGGTATACATGAATCCATTTACACTCTAAGCAGATGTTGCAGTTTCCCATAATATCATGATGTTTGGACTGAGAGAAGTCATCTGTATATCGACATTTACACTAGGTCATCAACATAGCGTACGTCAATGTACACCATAGTCCAAACATCGCAATGTTACAGTTTAAAGTGCTTAGCAGATGTTGCTAAGCAAATTTCACTCTAACGAATATCATCAGCAAATGTGAGTCATTTACACCAAGGTTCAAACATGGCAATTTTACTAAGATGATGATGATGTAACAGTGGAAGCTGCTTAGTAAATAGCAGGTGGCAAGCAACTTCCCATACAACATTGCCATGTTAGTGAAATTAATATGTTTGGATCATTTTCACAATTTAAACTTGCATTGCAATTTTACAGTTCAGGTTCGATCCTTAGCAATTGGCTGTTGCTAAGCAATTTCTACCACAACTTTGCGCTGTTTTGAGCGTAGTGTGAATGGACCCAGTGCATGATGGTTGAGTAGAACCCTAGATGGGGTTCTCTATTTCTGCTAATGAATGACCTAAAGGGGTCTTCTTTTTCCATCTAATCCTTATCTCTGGCCTGGTTTTCAATTTCAGAATGATGTGACCTGCCGTGCATAAAGGGGGAATATGTCACAGAAATGCTAAAAGGCTTGTTATGATAGTTCAGTTGTTTATCAATCAATTTGTAATGAATTGAATCCTTAGAATTTACCTCTGTAAACATGCTTTATATGCCAGACACACTTTTTTCAGCTGAAGGGAAATGTTTTTTCCCAAAGGACATAATTTGTAAGGTAAACGTATCTATATTTTCAGTGCTTTATGAAACTACATTGTACAACACCTATTTAAATTTCTCTTTTAGAATCAAAACAACCTTGGGATATCAGGAAATCATTACAAAATAAAATACAAACATAGAGAATTCTCTTTAGAACAGAACTATATTTCATTATATGACCCTATTTTCCGCTATTAAACCTGCATGAATGATGATAAGTTCATACCCAATTCAAGAAAACTCATTGCAAATACAAAAGTTGTTTACTTTGATTATCTGTCACCTTTTTCTGCATATGAGGTCACAGAAAATCCACCACCTTTTCTCCTTTAAAAATGAATATAACTGAAGAATTTACAGTATGTTTGTGTGTATATTCCACCAAAATAACTCAAACTCCTTCTTTGGACATTTGACCTATTTGAGCACGCCAGGTCACAATTTCTTTTCTTCTTCCCCAGCTGTAACCTAATGCCTGTATTCCATGGAGCTTATACTTTCTATTGTATATTACTCCATTTGGCCCACCTTTCTCCGTCATATTTTTTTCTTTATATAACGCAAGATGGCTGTGATGTTTTCTTTTCACCTTGGAGAATAGGGCAAGCATTGATTCTAATGGGGGCAAAGAAAACATGTAGGCAAGAGGGATGGAAAGAGAGAGAGAAAGAGAGAGAGAGAGGGAGGGGGAGGTAAAAGAGAAGAGTGAGAAGGAGAGAGAGAGAGGGGAAGAGAAGAGTGAGAAAGAGAGAGAGAAAGGGAGAGAGAGGCAGAGAGAGGCAGACAGACAGACACAGAGAGAGAGAGGGGGGAGGGGGTGAGAGGTTTTGTTATGTATAGAGAATAAGATAGAGAAAAAAGTAGACTGACATAGTGAGAGACAGGGACAGAGACATGCATTGCAGGGCAAAGCCAACATAAGAAGGAAACCAAGAAGCAACAGATATAAAGAGATAAATAGAGAGGGGGTGGGGTTAAGTTTGTCTAGCAATAAATTATGTTCATGGCACCAAAGGAAACTCTAAAAGCAAGGTCTATTCTTTCCTCTTGATCATTCTCACAGCAAAAAAAAAAGAGGAAAAGCCTGGAAGGGGTTTGCATACATTAAAACATAAATAAAAAACTGACACCATGGTGTGAAGGCTCTTCTTTCTTGCCTTATTTGCATTTGCCCTTCTACCTTTTTACCATTTTGTCCTCATAAAGAATATAAAAGCATGAATAGAGATCTTTATATTAACTCTACTTCAACTGACTTCTCCCTCTACCCGTACTCTCCCCTCAAATGAAAAGGACAGAGGATGAATCTTTGGGAGCATCTGTAGACATCTTTTTGAAGACAAAAAGTAGAAAGAAAATACAGTTTTTAAAAAAGGGAAAAAAAGAAGCGTGGTCGCTCTGAATGGGATTTACGTCTTGTTTGCAGAACGTAATACGATAAACTGTCGCAGAAAGGTCACCCGTGACATTGCCGCGAATAAATCATCCCTGCGCTGACAAGAATTTGCATGTTGCGTACTAGAAATTTCCTCCAGCAGAACAGAGTTAGCTAGAGCTTCAGGAATCAAAGCAGTGAGATGATGTCTGTCTGTTCTTCAGGTTCGTTTGTTCAAGGGGCACAAAAGAAATACATGAATGGAGGTTTTAAGAGAAACTGGAGTTCTTGTAAAGGTTAATGCAGTGAGATGATGTCTTTTTATTTCTTCGGGTTCATTTGTTCGGGGGCACAAAAGAAGTGCATAATTGAGGGGTTTAAAGAAAAGGCAGAGTTCTTCTTGTAAAGGTGGAAAAAAGTATGTGTGAGCTTTCCCATAATGTTTATTCTCTTGTGGACAAATATCATATGATGGCAGTATTTCAAAACATTTGTTCTTAAAATTCTTTGCTGTTCCATATTTACAACTGGTGATATTTATAGACGTCATCAATATGTTGATGCCATATACAAATTATGTGTAGTCATGCATGGCTTGCATGCCCAGGATTTTGTTTTCCAATTGGTGCATTGAGGTGGCTCCAAGTTAACTCCTGAGAAAGTTTATGATAATCATTCTCTATTTCATTGTTTCTCTTAATGTACATAGATATCTGCCACTCCGTGATACCTATAATTTATGAACTTATCTTTAATTTTCACCTTTTAATCAACAAAATCTTTGATACAGTTGTTAAATTTGGGTTGTTGAATCTTCCCTCATCACTTTTAAGAGTTGCTACATTTAAAAATACTTTTAGAAATCGGCCAATAGAAATACAGTTAACCAAACTTTCTTTTTGCAATTTGAGATCTGTTTTGGCTGTTTGTTCCATATAATTCCTGAAACTTCATATCTGCCCTTATAGTGGCTGACAAGACAGACTCATGGGATACCATTCTATACCTCTGTTTGTTTGCTTCCTTCTGCTGTTGTTTTTGTTTTTATACTGGACTTGAAGAAGTGCCTTTGGTTCATTAAAATAACAAAAAAACGTGAAGACAAATATTTACCGGTTATAGCGACCCTTCAATTTTATCAGTGCCTATAAACCCCAAACCCTTGCATAACCTTTCCTTTCAAGATGATTCTGAATCTCCCTTGCGCTAGATTCCCTTGCCAACGGTATATCTTCCATGCTTAAATTATGGCATCATGGGTAATTCATGAACCTTGCCAGATTTCATCTCTGAAGTGGGCTTTTCCTAAATGTCACTCAAATTTTAACAAGCCAGATCGGATAGCATCCGCTCCCCCGACGGTTTCTTGCGTAACGCAATAGTTGTCTGTCCCGAAGCAGCGTTTAATGAATGGTGCACCTTTGGGGTTAAATCGCCCGTTTATTATCTCTTGTCACCGTTTATTAATCAGCTTGCTTTTAAATCCCTAATTACGTAAACGGGAAATTATGACTCCCGGGATCACGCACTAACCAAAGGGTTTTTTCCCTCTTATAAGCTTCATCTTGATTTTGTCTTCATCAGCTGAATCACGGACATCATTTTGTCCTTCCTGACCCAGAAAAAGGAAGACTTTGTGAAATAATTGGAAGTAAACAATGGATGTCCGGTTTCCAATTTGTCATTAGTCAACAATATCTATGGTGTATTGCTTTGTGCATATAACTAATTTTAGGAATACAAATTATAGTTATTAGTTGTCATAATGAGATTGGTACTAGAATATGCCATATCATATATGGTGCCCTGTATTAGGATTGATGCTTCTTTGCCTAAGCCTATGCCGCCTCGCTCAGCAATCTGAGAGGGTGGACAAAATTGCAAACACGTAACTGACAGTTGGATTTATACAACAACATAATTATCTTTGAATCTATATCCTGGGGCAGTCATTTAAATAATTTGTTCTTTCTTAGTTGTTTAATATTCCATTTGACATGGAAAACAAAATCACAGAAGCTTGGTGTTGCTACATCTTGCTATCTGTCAACTAAAATCAAAGAAATTGGATGAGAAGTGGGGAAGTTTTCTTTTGTTTGGGAGGGGGAGGGGGAGGGGGGGGGGTCCATGAATTTACCTCAGCCAAACTGAATAATCATTTTTATCTTGTTCTACATTGTTCTACATAATGCACTACAAGAAGAATGTTGTCCCATCTGGGATAAACTTTCAGAAACATTTCTGTATAATCTTTATCCTCATCGAACCAATGGGAGAAACTTTTTCTAATCAAGATGGTTTATATTCCTTTATAAATCAACAGAAGAATTTCTTCATTCACAAATCAGATGAAAAACCCAGTTATCTTTGTTTTTAAATCATGATTTGTTTCACGTTTCCAGAGGTTTTATAAGTGTGTGTGTACCTCTCAAGGTGAAACATAAATCCTATCCAGCTTGAAAAGGACATTCAATATCCCATGTGACATGTTTCGTATCTCATGCATGTAAAGCATCCTCCAACATGGAGACCAAAATGGATTCTCCATTCTCTGTAGATAGTTCATTAAGGGTGCGTTTATCATATCTTTTGCCACTCAGAAACAGCGTTACTATACATACATATCGAACCCCACTATACGAACGTGATTTGCGGGATGTCGCGTTTATCAACTCGTCACGATTCAAAATAAAGGCCTCGCCTCTGCGTAACTGCTTTGCACCGTTTGACCCTGGTAGCAGAGAGCTGCTCGGAGGTCAACTAGTGCAATGCACATGCCGTGCGCTATTTTTCCGAACAGGAATTTAGCCTGGGAAGGTCTGATCGTGTGTTTCAAAACAGCATTGTCTTTATCATCTCTCAGAGACGTGCATCAAGCTCATTCTTATATTCAAAATGCACTTTTTGGGGCGTTTCAATATACCCATATCTAAAGATGTTTGAAAAGAGGCTTGCGTTTATCACCATGCAAATTTGCCTGAAACACATTTGACAACGCTGATTCTAGGCCAGAAAAGAGATGATAAACGCGTCCTAAGTTATCTGCATGAAGATTATATTTTGATCTCAATATCGCAGATTACATACTATGCAGATAGTTTACATGCCATGTGCTCTCCAATGACCTATAGAATCCTATTCAAACATTGGTGAGATTTTCCCCTCGAGGCATCTCTTGTTTTTCTCAAGTTTGAATTGTGATCACCATCAGAGGAGCCATGCATGCAGCATCATATGTATGTGGAATGAAAGAAGACCAAAAGAGAATAGATTATTTGAGTCCATCTCAAGTATCTAGGGCAGATCTAGGGAATCTCTGTTTATAATACTGATTGGTTTGGCATACTGTATATTAAATACACAGGTTATTTTTCAGTTGGTGCTTTTTATTTTATTCTAGTTCAAGTTTCAAGATTCAAGATTCAAGATTCAAGATAATTTATTGTCATGTAAAGAATACATGAAATTTGCCTTCGGACATTTAAAGGTGCTATACATGTACATACAAATATAAATATATAAATACAGACAAAATAGTTACACAATCACAATTTTAAGAAAGGTTGCATTAAAAGAATAAGATAAAACTGAGGAAAAAGCAGTGCAGTTTAAGTTCAAGTTTATTTGTCTTTCTTCCAACATGAGTGTAATATAATTGAGCAAATTTATAACATGTAGTGTATATAAAAGGAACACTTATGAGGAACAAGTTCATAAAATGCATTACACTTTTATATGCCGGTATATTTGAATATTCATGCTGAAGAGAAAGAATCTTGTGAATATCATGAACATCATCTGTTACATTCAAACTCTCCTCTCTCTTTCTTTCTGTCTATTTGTATTGCTTGCTCTCTCTCTGTCTCTCTCTCTCTCTCTCTCTCTCTCTCTCTCTCTGTCTCTCTGTCTCTCTCTCTCTCTCTCTCTCTCTCTCTCTCTCTCCCTACCTCCCCATCTCCCTACCTCCCCCTCTTCTTTAAATACCCTCTTGTAGACTTATTATATTAGTAGATGCCTTTTTCTTTTCTTTTCCCAAATTAAGTAATTATCTTTTGTGAAGTATCCTTATTAACAAATTCCCATCTTCACCTCTACCCTTCTAACCCTAACCCTAACAAAAATGCAAAGCCCATAGTAAACGAATGCCTGACTATTAAGTTACATACATACATGTGCATGTAAAAATGGAAAGTCCATATTTTGCTATATTGCATATCCTACTCCCCATCACAGCACAGGCTCAATTAGAGGTCTCCAATTGATATAACTGCGATACATTTGCGAGATTGCTTTTCTTTGATCAATTTCTCCTTGATCTCTTTTTCTCTTTCCCTCCCCCTCTCTTTTTCTCTCTCCCCTGCTCTCCCTTTCTCTCCTTTGAGGGAAGGAGGACTGGTATAATTACACCCAACTGTGTCTCTGTAGTCGAGCGTGTAGAGATTGCGACAATATTGACAGAACTGTAGCAGCTACACACAGAGTTGAATGCAATCCCATATATACGAGAGCAATGCTCTTCATCTCTCTCTTCCTCTCTCTCTCTCTCTCTTTCTCCATCTCTCTCTCCCTTGCACTCAGGGGCATGCATGATTAGGTTTTAAGGCCGGTGATGTGTAAGTGTGAGTGAAAGCATATTCGTCGGCCGAGCTGCTTTTGCACTGCTGTCTGCCTTCCCCTCGTTTCTTTTCCCCGTTTTTGTCCGTCTTTATTTTCTTTTCTATTTTTCGTTTAACTCCTGCATCGGCCTTGAAAGCGTAGAGGTGGCCGTGCCGTCTCTCAACGTACAGTATCCCTGTATCGACTCCTCATCATCTTCATCCTACCTAGCTCATCTTTTTCAAAACCAGAAATAAATTTGTGTGTGATTTGAATGCCTGATCGAATCCTGCACGCAAGTGTGGATATAAGAGGAATCCTTCGATAGTGAAGACTTTTCTGTGTTTGCGTCTTTCTCTTATCCCGTCGTCGTTGTTGAGAAGAAGTGGGGGATAACCGAGGGGAAAAAAAATTGAGGAAGGGGAAAAAAAGACACCAAGTGACCGTGCATTATCTAAATTGCGTGTGAGTTGTAGCCGGGCCAGGAATCCTCTAGTGTTATCGCTATGTGTGTGTGAGTGTGTGTTGTAGCTCACTGTAACTCTGGTGTATTTTGGCTGTGCTACGGGTCGAAGGAGAAAGGAAGGGGGAAAAAGGAGAGTGTTGCAAGCCCGGCAGGACTCCATACAGGCCAAAACCGTGCAGTTTTTCTTCTCAGTTTCAAGCTTCCCTGTCCTGTGAATTTTCATCTACCATGTACTACAGCTATACAAATATGATGGTAAGTGAACACAGTTTGTTGTCTGTATTTTTCTTGTAAGCATCAAGTATCCTGTGTGTTTTTGCTGTTTAGTGGTATTGCAATCTATGTGTGTTGATTCTGTATATTTTATGAAGTGGTCGTGAGTTTCAATTCGTGCACCTATCTGTATGTATGAGGGTCAGAGGCAGGGAGAGAGAGACAGAGACGGAGAGAGAGAGAGAGAGAGACAGAGAGAGAGAGATAGAGAGAGAGAGAAATAGAGAGAGAGAGGGGGATATACACCCATAGACATGCAGGGAGAGAGATGTAGATAGACACAGAGAGGTGATAAGATGACAGACACTCACAGATAGGAAGAGAGAAACAGACAGAGATAGATGGGGGAGGGAGGGGGGGGGGGGAGAGATTGTGCATGTTAAATGGATGAAATATTTTCTGATCTGAATATAATATGTCATCTTCTTTTTTAATATCACAGTCTCCACTGAATATCCATTTCCTATACATATTCTGATCTTCCATTTCAGATTTTATGTGCTGATGCAATATAGAAGATGAAACTCTGTATTATTGTATAGGAGCAACTTGCCAGTGTAACCCCGTGTTCAACAGCATCATATATCACTTGAGAAATATGTTTATTAATATATGTTCATACTATTATTCTTATTAATGCTGTTTTATTTATATACCAGTAAGTTCATTCATAGAAAGGATATATTGTAAATAGAAACACATTCAATAACATCTACCGGTAGCTTAAAATACCATTCCTGATCGGATCATATTTAATGACTGTAGAGCGAGAGAGGTATATATATTAATAGAAGTAATAAAAATGTGAATGAGGAAACATAAAATTATGCGTTGCTGGGACTGTACAACATCAACGTTTATCCAGGGACCTTGATCTTTATCTTCATATGAAAAGATGCCCTTTCGTCAATTTCACCTTCCGATGTTTCGCCACCTATTTTTTACACAAAGAATTCAATTATTATTGCAATTACTATAGTTACAGAGTTATTTATAAATTCATTTATTTGTTCAGGCTGGATTGAGGGATCGTATAGGGACATCAAATGTGACAGGTGTGAGATGATCGAGGGTGAGGGAGAGAGAAAAGAAAATTAGAGAGAGAGAGAGCGAGAGAGAGTTATTACTACAACTACAGAACTATTTTATGAAATGCCATGTTGTTTTTCATGATGGGCTGGGGGATATAGAGAGATAAGATTCGACATGACATGAGATATAGATATGTCATTAAAAATGTCAGAATGTCAGAAAAAGAAATGTCATTAAACTACACATTAATGTAATAACATTTCAAACAATTTGTTTCCACCTTTAGGTGAGGGATGGAGATAAAAAAATTGATGTGGTATATTAGATATATACATTGTCTGTTGAGAGCCAGAAGGGTGTTAACTCTGTATTAAAAGTATTAGTTATGACCCTCCTGGCTCTATAGGTAAGCAGAAAACATGACGTTCAGAGAGAGAAAGAAAGAGAGAGAAAAAAACAGAGAGAGAGAGAGCGAGAGAGAGAGCGAGCACATGGTTGAAATGCAGAATAATAATCCTAGAAAATAAGGACTAGAAATGTACATATATAGAGCACATGAATAAAGATACATCCAGGGAGAGGTGAAGAGAGAAATAGAAACAAAATAGCAATAGGATAGGATTGAATGAGGACATAGCAATCCTAAATGAGAGAAAGGCAAACACTAATGGTTTAGCACAGATCTATGACAGAACATATTATATTAAAGCATTTTAAAGAGAGACCCGACCCAAGACGCTAGCCGGAGATCATAATACAGAGAGAGAGAGAGAGAGAGAGAGAGAGAGAGATACTGATTAATGGTTTAGTGTAGTGTTATAATATAGCTAGCAGAAGAATATCACAGAGAGAGAGAGAGCTAGGAGAACCTCCAAAAGGGAGCAGGCTTGAGCTCAGAGAGAGAGAGAGAGAAAGAAAGAGAGAGCAGAACCCACAAAGATGCAGGCCATGATGAGTTCAGAGATAGAGAGAGAAAGAGAGGACAGAAAAAGAGTCTCATCAGGGGATTGGATTACCCAAAGAAGAGAATTATGCATGCCATAATTTATCATGTTGGCATGTTACAGAGGCTCCCTCTTCAAGTTAAGAGCTCCTGCAGTGACGGGATGGAATACCCGCTTCCTCTCTTCTCTTCCCGGCATTTGCGTTTATTCATTACCATCCATCCATACAGCGACAACCTGGTTTTAACAACGCACAAGCATACCACCACTGCACATGGTCATTAGCGACGATGGTGGACGATCGGTGGAAGGGGGGGGGGGGGGGCTCTGTTGGTGGTGATAATGGATAGATTGTTTATGGGTTCTTTTCCGTCGTTGCCCGTGCGTTCTGTCTTCGTTGAAGACACCATGCTCATTTATAACAGGGAGTGCGGAAGCCGGAATGAGCGAGGTGGCACGGGAGATTGAAGATGCACTCTTGAGAAGGCATACATATTTACAGGCACGTGGACTTCCGCATGCCCGGTGTACGAATTAGAGCAATAAAGAGAAGAAAGGAAACAAGAACACCTTACGAAATAACGCTCAGATTTCAAAATAATTGGTCAACTTGAAACAGCTCGAAAGATTTGATTGTGCAGAGGAGAGGCTAGAACACCTTTAAAAACAAATATCATGTTCTAAAATAATTGCACAACTTGAAAATAGATTAGTTTGTTCAAGACATGACAAGGTTGAATTTAATTTATGACACATCCCTGGGAAATAATTGAATTTTTAATTTGCATTTCAGGATATTCATTTAAAATTGAGTTATGGTAGCAGATGAAAATGTCATCTGCGACATGTATATCTTTTTGGGGATGTTGTGTATGGGAAATTTAGTTTCAAAATGTAGATACATGTACGTATATAAACAAGTAAATATATATTTTCTTTCAATTATTTGAATAAAAGTATAATTCCAGTTGAGAAAAATCAGTGCGAAAATGCAATAAATGATACAAATCTAAGCTGTAGCGATACAGCCTTGTCCCACATGTGCTTTTTTGTGCTGGTGCTTAGCTGTCAATGTGGTTTTGTCAGTATGCTTCTATAATTTTGTCACAATTTTACTGGTCCAAACTTTGTGTAAACATTATTTGCTACGTAGCATGGTAAACAATGCACACTTAGTTTTAGATGAGCATTCTTGATAATTATGTTATGTCACAACCACAAGATAAAGTTTGATGCTTATTAAAAACAATGAATTTAATTGGCATTTGCAATCCAAAATTTGTTTTGAAACAGCTTGTACAACATCTGATGTTAAAAGACGTTCTACTAACAAGTCCACCAACCTATGATTAAAATTATGAATCATTCTCAATTGCACAGTTGACTTTTTTATGTTCCAAGGGGATTAAGTCAATTTACAAACAAATAAGCAAACATTGTGTTACACAAGAACATATTGACTTTGCCAATACATGCACACTAGATACATATGACTCGTACAAAAATGCATGAAACAGAATGGAAACCCTAGCTGTGCTGATTGTTTTTTCTTCTCCTTTTTTCTTCTCCTTTTTTCTTCTCCTTTTTTCTTCTCCTTTTTTCTTCTCCTTTTTTCTTCTCCTTTTTTCTTCTCCTTTTTTCTTCTCCATAATATATGAATCTCAGCTATAGTTAATAATACGCATGTAGAGTGTGTGATTAGCATGTGGGGGGGGGGGGGGGTGTACATTTGGTTACTATTGTAAAGTGATACCTGTCACGTTTGCCCCCGCCCCCAAAAAGTAATAATGAAATTATGTTTGATTTAGGGAAAGATAACCAACAAAGAAGAAGACACATTTGTCAATTTCATTAAGGATTACCCAGTAATATCACGTAGATAAGTTTGTTTTATACCGACAGCATTTTAAACTTTGCATATAATCTAGTAAATGTCAAGATAGTATGCTTGATAAAGAATTATATCAAGTTTTCATTTCAAATCCATCTACAGTTTGTAAGGCCACAAAATCCTCTCTACCAGATTTCTTTATTATTTTTTGTTGATAGATGGCAAGAAACCAATTATTGATTGTAAAGTGCTGCTAAGTCTTCTCCTCTTCATGTGGAATATTAAGAAATACAGGAACTATCATTTGAATGCCTAGCTGACCCCTCCCTCTTCCACAGCAACGTCTACTAATAATTGCATGTATTTCTCAGCATTTAGAGTTTTTAAGACCATTGACACAAATCCATATATATATGCAAAGCTCGGATTCATTTTCATTATGCAACATAATTGTCTTGTCCTTGCCACATTCCATAAAATGGTCTTGTTGCCAAAAGGAATTTTCTTTTGCTGGTTCAATTGTTGAAAGTTTCTTGAGTACATTCCTGATGGGGATGTCGATCCTATAAGTGTATTTTCAGGGTTACTTGTGTCTACTGAATGAAGGATGGTGGATACTACACAATAGCTAAAGAAAGATAGATAGTAGTAGTATACAATGGCTGGCAAGGATGATAGGATTTCTTATATCCCTCATGTATAGTTTTTTGCATTGCGATTGTCCAGAGCACGAAAAAGGGATAGTTTTGACTATAAATTTGAGAGCGTGAGAAAATTTACTATTTGGTGTGGTATAGTACATCCTGGAATCTACTTTTTCCACCGATCACCAATATTTCTGCGATCGATATCTAAATTTCATCAATTTTTTTAGTGCAACGAGCGTGCAGGCTAAATCCCCAGCTTGAAGTTTCTTCAGCCGATATGGTGAGGATAGCGCATTGAGAAAAGCAGCTGAAAAAAACAGAGTTCGGCAAATTGGCTGCCGACTATTCCCGTATTCACCTGTTAAATGTGGAATAACTGTTGAAATTTAAGGAAGGAATGAAAGCAAAAACACAAAGAAACAGATCAGGTACGGACTTTCTGTGTTTCAGGATTTTTGTAAGGAAATAAAAGGAGATTTTGATGATGATCTTGTGGATAACAAAGCCCTATAGACCTCCTTCTCTCGCAGTTATACGCTGGAGCTCGGAATCAAAACGGTAAGCACTACAACAAGAAAACAATGTAGGCGTTGTAATAGTTTCTTAATGGTGAGATGATCATGAGGGATATAAAACAGATATACATTGTTCTTCTTGGCTTTAGCAAACTATGAGCATTTAGAGGCATAAGTAGATAATTCAACCTCATGCTACCAGTCATGCTACAAAGTTTTCAAAACTTCTTTAGAAAATTATTTTTTTCGATCTTGGATTTTCCATTGTCTATCTTGAAAACTAGTATCCTGTCCTGTCCAACTTTACATTTCTTGAAAGTTGAACATTTTCAATTTTCAAGAAAAACAACAGGCTTTACCGAGTCAGAAATATTAGCTGCAATATCAAGATAATTTAAGGTTTAAGCCTACATCATGGCAATGGAACTGTAAGCCCATGTCAAACTGATGTTTATAAACACTATTATAAATTTGACAAATATATGATTCTTAAAAAGGCAAATATAATGTTATCATTAAGAATTAGTAAACTAGACTGGGCAGATGATTATCATTTTTATAGTTGTCTTTCTGTTTTATTAGTGCTCAAAATCAAAGTCTTTTAGATTCTAACCGCATTTTCCGCCAAGACCTGGGACCCGTTTCACAAAGCCTTTTTTCAATGACAAATGACATTTATATCAGTGACAAATCCGTTGATAACCAATCAGAAGCAAGGATTTCAGTAGCTTATAACAAAAAAACTGTCATTTGTCACTGATGACAAGTTTTGTGAAACACCCAGCAGGCCTTTATAATTTGTATGAATTCCGTAGTATATTCTTTTTTCCCCCAAATGTATAACAAAGAATGCACACATGGATAAAGCAGTAGACCTATTTCTGTGAAATAAGCAATTTAATGTAAAGTGCTCTCATTTTTTATACTTCCTCTATAAACCTTGTCGCTCTCGATCCATTGGTAAACAAACCAACGCTTGAAGATCTGCACATGAAAGAGGACAAAGATGAATTCATCGATTTCTCACTCTCTAATGGAAATGATTGCCAAGGGTGATGGTTTTAAGTAGTTGAGGAGATAGAGAGGGAGGGTGAGAGAGAGAGGGAGAGAGAGAGTGAGAGAGAGAGAGAGAGAGAGAGATGGAGGGGGAGGGGGAGATAGAGAGGTGTCCATCTAAAATGGTGCTCAATTAAGTGCTCCTGTGAAATGTGTAATAATGGAAACACTCAAACAGAGAGATGATAGAAATATAAGAGAGAGAGAAATTATGATGATGATGTCGATGAAATTTATGAGAGATAGTGTTATTAGAAATGTATGAGAGAGAGAGAGAGATGATAGAAATGTATGATAGTGTAACATTTCAACTGATCATTTTATCCAGAAGAAAGAAAGAAGAAAGAAAGAGGGAAAGGAATCGATAGAGAAAAATGGAGAGAAAGAAAAAGAGAATTAAGAGGAAGAGAGAGATAATAAAGGAGCTTCTTAGATGAATAGATATTGGAATGGACAAAGTGAACGAAAATCCAGGGAAGAGAAATGGAGATGGGTAGAAAAAGAGGAACTGAGAGTGAGAGATTCAGGTTAAGAGTATGAGAAGAGACAGAGAAACCCAAATGTTAAGAGTGATGTAAGATTTATCTTAGTGTCATCTTGATTGTTCCTTTCTTACCTAGAAAAGCTCCTATTTGCATCCATGCATTGCAAATTTTTGCCTCAAAGAGCAATCTATGGTGGTGGTGGTTATTTTTTCTGACTGCCAATCTTGGTACATTTTAAGCCTAATATTAATTTCAGACCATTTTATAGAACGGTTTCAAGATACATAATGGCTCATGTCAAACTTTAAAAGGGGTCATCAATAAGATGCTCTACAAACTACTTATAAACACAAATAATATATAGGTTTGAAAAAGAAGAAGAAATGCAGTTGCTTGTAGTACATGTACATGAATACAGACTTGATTGTACAATATTCAGACATAAGTGAAGAAAACCATGTTAATATGATATTTCCAGTAGTTCCCTTGAAGTGTAGAATATGTCAATCTATGTTTCTACATTGGGACCGAAGTTTCTTAGAAATTTGACTTCTGATACTTACATATCGAGTGAGGCCGTTGCGCCCTAGTCTGATCATTGGTGTGTCATTTGTTTCCATGGTTACGCAATACTTTTCTCAAATGGTGTTTTATGCATCATCATTCAGCAATTAATGCTATGGCATCAGTACTGTCTCTCCATGTACAACTCTTTCCATGTTTCTAAAATGAAATATTGAGTAGTGGTAGTTGTTATGCAAGGCTCCGCTCTATATATTCTGTCGGGGTCGGGACTCAATTTTAGGGCTTAAAGGCATTGAGCCCTCTTTGTAGAAATGTTGGAGGTCTGGTCTTAGATTTTGAGTGCCCCTGTGTGAATCATTTTGCAGATGTCTTGAACAATACATATTTGTTTCAAATCAATATTGTGAGAATTTATTTCCATCGATACTATAACTTGATTACCTCAACTCGATTACCTCCAAAACGAATGTAAGCATTTTTGAAAATTTAAAGTAAGTTTGAATCAATATTGTGAGAATTTATTTCCATCGATACCAGAACTCGATTACCTTTAAAACGAACGTAAGCCAATCGTCCTATTGAGCATTCAGACGTCTCAATGCATATCAAGTTGGCACAATCATGCATGCAGAAAAATTTAATATCAGAATCGAAATTATCAAAGGTCATTGGAGTACTATATCAGTTGCGTTGTAATTGGAATAGCGGGACTATAGGGATTGAAATGGCCGTAGTACAATAGGCAAATAAACAGCCTGGTATTTCTAGGGTCCTTAAGGCTATCCACTATCCAGCAATGACTTATTATACACAAGTCTGAAATTATTCCCCTTCTCTCTTTCTATTATTCCCCTTCTCTCTTTCTATTATTCCCCTTCTCTCTTTCTATTATTCCCCTTCTCTCTTTCTATTGTTCCCCTTCTCTCTTTCTATTATTCCCCTTCTCTCTTTCTATTATTCCCCTTCTCTCTTTCTATTATTTCCCTTCTCTCTTTCTATTATTCCCCTTCTCTCTTTCTATTATTCCCCTTCTCTCTTTCTATTGTTCCCCTTCTCTCTTTCTATTATTCCCCTTCTCTCTTTCTATTGTTCCCCTTCTCTCTTTCTATTGTTCCCCTTCTCTCTTTCTATTATTCCCCTTCTCTCTTTCTATTATTCCCCTTCTCTCTTTCTATTATTCCCCTTCTCTCTTTCTATTATTCCCCTTCTCTCTTTCTATTGTTCCCCTTCTCTCTTTCTATTATTCCCCTTCTCTCTTTCTATTATTCCCCTTCTCTCTTTCTATTATTCCCCTTCTCTCTTTCTATTATTCCCCTTCTCTCTTTCTATTATTCCCCTTCTCTCTTTCTATTATTCCCCTTCTCTCTTTCTATTATTCCCCTTCTCTCTTTCTATTATTCCCCTTCTCTCTTTCTATTGTTCCCCTTCTCTCTTTCTATTATTCCCCTTCTCTCTTTCTATTGTTCCCCTTCTCTCTTTCTATTGTTCCCCTTCTCTCTTTCTATTATTCCCCTTCTCTCTTTCTATTATTCCCCTTCTCTCTTTCTATTATTTCCCTTCTCTCTTTCTATTATTCCCCTTCTCTCTTTCTATTATTCCCCTTCTCTCTTTCTATTATTCCCCTTCTCTCTTTCTATTATTTCCCTTCTCTCTTTCTATTATTCCCCTTCTCTCTTTCTATTATTCCCCTTCTCTCTTTCTATTGTTCCCCTTCTCTCTTTCTATTATTCCCCTTCTCTCTTTCTATTGTTCCCCTTCTCTCTTTCTATTGTTCCCCTTCTCTCTTTCTATTATTCCCCTTCTCTCTTTCTATTATTCCCCTTCTCTCTTTCTATTATTCCCCTTCTCTCTTTCTATTATTCCCCTTCTCTCTTTCTATTGTTCCCCTTCTCTCTTTCTATTATTCCCATTCTCTCTTTCTATTATTCCCCTTCTCTCTTTCTATTATTCCCCTTCTCTCTTTCTATTATTCCCCTTCTCTCTTTCTATTATTCCCCTTCTCTCTTTCTATTATTCCCCTTCTCTCTTTCTATTGTTCCCCTTCTCTCTTTCTATTGTTCCCCTTCTCTCTTTCTATTGTTCCCCTTCTCTCTTTCTATTATTCCCCTTCTCTCTTTCTATTATTCCCCTTCTCTCTTTCTATTATTCCCCTTCTCTCTTTCTATTATTCCCCTTCTCTCTTTCTATTATTCCCCTTCTCTCTTTCTATTGTTCCCCTTCTCTCTTTCTATTATTCCCCTTCTCTCTTTCTATTGTTCCCCTTCTCTCTTTCTATTATTCCCCTTCTCTCTTTCTATTATTCCCCTTCTCTCTTTCTATTATTCCCCTTCTCTCTTTCTATTATTCCCCTTCTCTCTTTCTATTATTCCCCTTCTCTCTTTCTATTATTCCCCTTCTCTCTTTCTATTATTCCCCTTCTCTCTTTCTATTATTCCCCTTCTCTCTTTCTATTATTCCCCTTCTCTCTTTCTATTGTTCCCCTTCTCTCTTTCTATTATTCCCCTTCTCTCTTTCTATTGTTCCCCTTCTCTCTTTCTATTGTTCCCCTTCTCTCTTTCTATTATTCCCCTTCTCTCTTTCTATTATTCCCCTTCTCTCTTTCTATTATTTCCCTTCTCTCTTTCTATTATTCCCCTTCTCTCTTTCTATTATTCCCCTTCTCTCTTTCTATTGTTCCCCTTCTCTCTTTCTATTATTCCCCTTCTCTCTTTCTATTATTCCCCTTCTCTCTTTCTATTGTTCCCCTTCTCTCTTTCTATTGTTCCCCTTCTCTCTTTCTATTGTTCCCCTTCTCTCTTTCTTTTATTTCTCTTCTCTGATTAGGTGTGCTTACAAGGCTAACCTTTTCCTCTCCCTCTGTCTCTTTCTTATTCTTTTCAATTTTTCTCAGTTCTTCTCTCACTCTCATTCTCCTTCTCCTATGTATCACTGCTCCCTCTCTTCTGTCGCCCCTTATCTTTCTACCTTTGTGTTAAAAAAAAAATCATTCTCAATCTTTCTCTATCTTTATTTATAGATGGAACATGTATCCTGTCTTTAATCTCCCATTCTTGATTCCCTACAAGTATTAAGGTCAATTTAATGGTTGACTTGCAATACATTATTTTATTGCATACCGTACTCTCACAACTGCACTAAAATATGGTGAGGGATATTAGCCCATTTTATCAGAATGATCAACAGACTCGATAAGGGTTTTTCCCCAGATTGCATTTTTTCAAAATGTAGTTCTGATTGAGAAAACATATTGATACTACCTGCAGGCCTATTTAATAATTCTGTATCTAAAGAAAGGAATGAAAAGGGCACTCCAGTCATTATAAATGTAAATCCGCGTACATATTCAAAAACTATTCAAAATCGTTATGTTAAATGCCTCTGGTTCAGGTTTTTAAAGTTCTACTTCCAAATTTAGAATCGTGAAGGGCCATCGTAAAGGGCAACCTACCTAATAACAGCTTTCCTGATAATGATGACATGTCTGTTGAGAAGGAATAACAATCCTCCCAGGCTCCCAGCAACCTTTGTCACTGTATCAGTGAAGTCACTGGAATAATTACCCCAAATGTGACGCTCAGAAAATACAGTTTTGCATATCCCTTCCAATCTGCTTTAAAGGGATAGTCCACCCCAGGATTTTCTTTAGCTGACGATATAGACCTAATAATACCATGAAGAATGATACAAGTCTCATTAAAATCCATGATCACATAACGAAGATATATCGACTTTTTTATCGAAAATCAGCCGCCCCCCAAATGCAAATGCGTTACATGGGCATGAAACGATTGTGACGTATGTTGCGAGCTGCCTTCTTATTTCGGAGACATTCACTTTCGCTTTCACTTTCATTCATGATTCGTCGTGTCAGTGCGATAACAGTGTACCGCGAGCGAAAGTGAATGTCTGCGAAATAAGAAGGCAGCTCGCAACATACGTCACAATTTCGATACTATCGGTTATTTTTTGGCGATCGTTTTTTACCCATGTAACGCATTTGCATTTGGGGGGCGGCTGATTTTCGATAAAAAAGTCGATATATCTTCGTTATGTGATCATGGATTTTAATGAGACTTGTATCATTCTTCATGGTATTATTAGGTCTATATCGTCAGCTAAAAAAAATCCTGGGGTGGACTTTCCCTTTAAATTGGAAACATCAATTTTGACTTTGATGATAGAGATAAAATCCATCTTATTGATAGAAACCACCCACTTCTTTTCAAGAATTCCAAATCGCAAATAATTGTTTTGATCATGAATGCACTGTCATACGCTTGAGAATTAGACTATCTATGTGAGATACTGCATTATCTGTTCATTAACTCTGGCAAATTGAATTCACACCATGTATCACCCACACAGTGGACACTTAAGTTTGTTTTTACATCGTCTTGGGGCATAGCGGTGTATTTTTTTGCAATCCCACGATGAAAAGAGAAATCAAATCAAGGGCTGCCTTAATCTCATTGGATTTGCAAATAAGCATGTAACTGTCGCGTAACTCAAGAAATATCATTGCCAGGGCGGATTATTCCTATTCATAGAGCTGTGAGGTACGTGAGGCGCTGGTAATGACCTTACTTATGGTGTACAGGGAGCCATAAGGGCATAACTATGTGTTCTAGCGTACGAGTTAACGCCCTTATGAGTCTCGGCCCTTATGACTCTCAGCGGGTTATTTCAGCAGGTATTGTCTTCCATGGGTAAACAGAATTGCCCAAGAAAAATAACTGTCACTCATTCCGCTCCGCTCAGCCCAGCTTAAATACGTTCAACTTATTTTCTCAAATGAGTCGATGCGGAATCAAAATACAATTCTTCACTCTCCTTTCCATGGTCTCTCCATGGTCTTTCCAGTCAAGATCATGTCTTAATTTTCAGACCTTTGAGCAGTGTGCTTCCTTATTATTCATTTATTGAGTAACCCATAGCCTACCGGGACCTGGGGGGTGTTTCACAAAGATCCTAAGTCAAACTTATCTCTAAGTTGGACTTAAAAGTTATGGAAAGCCATTAGCATCCTTGAAAATATTTTGTAAAAGTTATTTTAAAAGGCATAAAATGTTGATTCAATCATTCATATTTTCTATTATCATGAAAGATTTCATGTTCTTGATGTGGAATTTATGAAAAATCTAAAATACTTCAATTTTTGCCTTTGAATATATTTTATTCTAAAGCTACAAATGGCTCTCCATAATTTTTAAGTCCAACTTAGAGTTAAGTTCGACTTAGGATCTTTGTGAAACACCCCCCTGGGCCCTGTTGCTTAAAACTTACCATTGATAGTAACATCGACATCAATGGTAACTATGAGCATTAATGTTCATGGGTAGCCTTGTAAAATCTAAATCACATCAAAAGTCATTTTGTGGACATTTCTTCTCAGGTTAAAATCACAGGTTTGATGAATAGGCATATCGGAAGATGCTTCGATACTCGCTGATGAAATGCTGCAGCAGGGAAGGGCATTGAGTGCTCTCTAAAGCAAAAAAAGCAGAAAAAGCAGAAGGGCATAGTGTAATTTTAGCATCAGTTGTGTTCTTTTGACCTAGAATATTGAATGGAAGAGCAGTAGCGATGTAGATACAAGGGTTTCATATACCTTTGCCATTCGGCATTTATATTTGTACTGCCATTTGCGTTATTTGCAGCCCTGTGTTTGAGAAACAACCAACACTGCTTTTAGAAAGTAGAAAGAGGAGGGAGGGAAGTGTGTTGGAAAATTTGATTTCTCAATAGGTAAGCTTGCATCGTCTGATTCTCGTGCTAGTGCAGTTTGTGCTGCTGCCTCATCTATTATAATTTGTACCTAGGGGAACATTGGACGGGGAGATGGAGATGTAGGGCGTATAGATCGCCATGTCTGGCTAGTTATTGATAATACCGCAGGGCATAGAGATAGGAAGGGAGAGAATAGGTTTAAGGAAGAGATGGAGAAGGGAGATAAGAAGTGGAGGAGGAGAGAAAGGCAGACTGGCAGAGGATGGGAGAAATTGGATAAGAAGGAATAGAGGGAGGGGAAGAAGAAGGGGCAGGAGGGGTAGGATGTAAAGGAACAATAAGGGGGTGGAGGAAGCAAAGGAGACAAAGAAGGTAAAGAAGAAAAAGGAGGAGGGAGAGAAGGAGAAGAAGGGGTAGGATGTAAAGGGGAAAAAAGGAGATGGAGGAAGGAAAGGTGACGAACAAGGGGAAGAAGAAAAAGCAGGAGGAGGAAGAAGAAGGAGGAAGAGGAGAATAAATCTTGGTCTAGTAGCACTATGAACATGACTGACAATGAGAGCGGACAAAATATACAGTTCCTCAGGTAGACAAAGGAACATCCCTTCACTGCTATTATGTAAAAATGTGTAGAACAGGTGTCACATGCATATTCACCTTTTTACATAATAGCTGTGAAGGGATGTTCCTTTGTCTACCTGAGGAACTGTATATTTTGTCCGCTCTCATTGTCAGTCATGTTCATAGTGTAGATACGGACTGTGGATCACATGGTTCATGGTTCGAGTCCCGCAATGGCACTAATGTCCTTTGGCAAGACATTGATGTGCATTTGCCACTCTCCACCCAGGTGATATAAATGGGTACCTTGAATGCCAGAGCCCCTAGCCAGGGCCGCTTGGCTTATGCTGCGGTAATAATAGTAAAGCGCTTAGAAATGTAAGTGCTACTTTTGTTATTAATATTACTTCTATTACCTCTTTCAGTCTAGTATATTCTTTCTTGATTAAACACGATTGCTATTATTTTTGAAAAAGGGCATTTTCATTACCCTTCCTAACATCCCATAGAAATCATGTTCAGAATACGCTATAATGTCCTTGTCATTATCGCACATTTCAATAGGTGATGCACAAGACAACTGAAATTTCCTTAGGTTGAGTTTTCTAGAGGAGTTGCGATCTTTACTTTCTTCCAAATATTCTCAAAAAATCTCTCATCTAACAAAAATCCCTAACTCTCTTCTTGCTTGCAAGTGACATATCATAGGCCTTATATTTATTCAAAGTCCTTTCTTGCTGTCAAGTCTGAGAAATATACAATTTTGTTCTTATGCATGCAAACACCAGTTCAATAAATTTATTTCCTGGCATATATTTGTTCTGCCTGTGTGCGCAACACTATGCCAGAGCTGTTAAAGAATCGTGATATTTATGTTCGTCCACCGCTTGATTGAATCAAGGATAGAGAGAAAGAGAGAGAGAGAGAGAGAGAGAGAGATGCATCGTCAATATATCAGCCGGGTACATTCATATCTCATTAGAGCTGTATATCGATTTCCTACACTAATTGAGAGTCCAGTCTGTATCCTTTCATCTCGTCTCATCTCACAGCAGAATATTTCCGTCTCTCTCACTCTCTGATTCTCTTCTCTTTCTCATCTTTCTATCTCTTTCTCATCTTTCTATCTCTCTCTCTCTCTTTTTCTAAGTTTAGTCTCTCTTTCTCTATTGTTGTTTATTTCTGTTCTTTGCTCATTTTCAACTTTTCTCTGTATCCCCTTCCTCTCTCCCTCTTTCTCTTCTCTCTTCTCTCTTCTCTCTTCTCTCTTCTCTCTTCTCTCTTCTCTCTCCTCTCTCTTTATAATTCCAAATATCTCTCCTTTATACATGCTTATATCAATTTCCTCTGTCTCCGCTAAAACTTCCTATATATTTTTCCTTTTAATTTCCAACCTTCCTCGTATGTCAAATTTTATATTTTAATCGGACCATATGCTTAGATCTCTGGCAGATTCTTACCCTCAGGAAAGAGACTCCCTTCTTAAAAGATAAACTCTAAAGCAGCATTTTCTTGTAAACGCCCTCCATTATTAATATTCCGCCCGACCAGCCCACATATTCTGTGTTGTATTTCAATGTTCATCAGAAAAACAAAATCTAGAGAAGTATCTATAGAGCATGTAAAGAAAGAGATATTTTGTGGAATACAATTCATAGCGAAGTCCCATCACATCGCCGCCGTGACCTTTAGCCTTTTCAATAGAAGCACATCGGCATACCTGTAAGGCCTAGGAGATCTCAGTCCATGTAATTTCTCTATCTTTCGACGTCACGATTGCCGCTAAATTTAGATGTCAATTTCAGGTGGTGTATTCTGTGACGCATCCGTCGAAGACGTGGATTTGGGAGAACATCGACAGCGGGAGGTGAAAAATTAGACACTCGCTAACTCAAAACCTTGGCGAATTGCTGGAAAATAGTTTTTCTGCAGGGGAGAATTGTTTGTCTCTCCTGGGATGGCTGAAATGTTTCTTGTCTAAACTAACAAAAGTGAAAGTTCGAAGGGGAAAGAGGAGAATGTTAAACAGGGTGACGAGATTTAGGGCAATGTATTTTGCAGTTTTCTGCTTCATTTAAAGTGTAGGCGGTTTTTTAATACCTATTTTGAGTGACTTTGTCCCACAAAATCATGCATCACCTAACTAAGAAAATATAGTTTGAATCGCTTAAGATGCATCATTTGATTAATAGAGGAGAACGACGTACTCACAGAGTCATGCCTGACCTAAAAAAGAAAATAACTTCAAATCTCTTAAGATGCATGGTTCTTATGTATCTAGAAGAACAGCAGACTCTCAGTGTTTTTATCAGTAAAATGATATCTGGGATCTACCTCACAGAGTAGAAGAGTAAATCAGATCGAATATCAAAGGATAAAACTGTGGTTTTAACTGAAAAGGTTCTATTACCGAAATATAACGCTACTCTCCCTAAGGATCGTGATGTAAATCATGGTTTAGACCGCAACAAGACGGGTCTTCTCTGCTTTGATTATCTGTTCTTTCGGAAAACTGTTATTGGTTGGGATTATTGTAACATGTAGTTTAAGCCTCTACCAACCTTAACATTTAGTGGTCAAGCTTTCTTCCACTACTGTGGACCTTCATACAGTTTCTTGCTGTCTGCTGTCACCTATCTTTGCTCCAGTGATCTCAAGGCAGCATACAGCAAGAAACTGAGTAAATAACCACTTGGCTCAAGAAAGTCCACAGGAGTTAACAAAATTGTTGTCATTTTGTCTGTTGGAATAAATTGGAAAGTCGTCTGCCACTACATAACAGTAACATTAAAGACTGAGCCAATTTGAAGAGCCCTTACTGTAATTACAACTTTCAAAAATTCATAACATATTTTCTGCTTTCCTCTCGAGTAGTTAGCCATCAAGATTGGAATTTCCTTTAAAGGTAATACAAAGTTTTGGGAAATTTTGAAAATTGGGTGAATAGTGATTCTTTACAATTTTGATATATTTGGATGCCCCTGTGGATGTACTATAAGCACTAGAAAATTTAGCCCTTAAAACACTTCTAATTTCGAGAAAAATTGAATATAAAAATTTACCAGTGCTCCCGGTAAATTTTGATAAATTTCAAATAGCGCCTATGGCTGTTCAATGGTAGCTACGACCATGAAAATCTCACAATATGTAGTTGTGATATATAGTTTTCTAACGGGAATAGCTAATCGGTCGATTTTAGTCAATAAACATTGTTTTATAGATTAATTAATATCTTGACCTTGAGAGGGAGCTATACAACATAAAGAGTTTATTATTTACAATTTCATAACTTAAGACTCGATTTCAACCGCGACAACGATCACTGAATATTGTAGGATCGCATTTGCTTCCAATATGTTCATTTAAACCAAATTCATGACCCCATACCAAAACTTTGTATTACCTTTAAGGTTATCTGTTCTTTCTCCATTCTCATTTATGTTGTTTTAATCATCATTTGCCTTTATCACGCAATTGGCATTTTTCCCAAGTGCTAATCAAAGCTGTATACTGTCACTGTGTTAGCATTTTACTGCATTAGGCCATTATACAGGCATAGTTTCATGAGGAATTTCTGTCTTTAATAGTAACAACATGATCAAATTTTCCCTATCAAATTTCCTCACAAATATTCTACATACATCATGAAATAAAATAATTATGAGATTGAATATTTTTATTTTCATAGACAGATTTATTTCCCTATATTCTGTATATAGAATTTGTTTGGCCTTCGATGTGGAAGTAACTGTTTTACAATGCAATTAGGACAGGCGCCAGAAAATTCCACCTGCCTCTGAAAAATGTATTCATCCTATTTTCTTTTCATGAGGAAATTCATTATTTTATTCCATTGATGCAGCATGGCTCGTATCGAAGACCCAGCAATAAACATTTTGATCAGACGTAGTGAATATATGAATGAAAAGCAATATGGTTGAGTAACTGGTCATGTGATTGCATTGTGCAGTCACATGACCAGAATTGTGCCAGAAATTGTCTTTAAAGACCTTCAATACTACTGGGCCAGAAGGGATTAGACCACACAGCGCGGTCACTGACAGGTGGCTATCTCATCAACTCAGCTCTCAACTAACATAAGAAAAAGAGGATCATGGGGGACCAACAGACACCGATTGGGGAAGTTTTCTATATAGAGGGAGCAAGTAGCTACAAGTAGGACAGTGGGACTTTAAAGGTATTGGAAGGTTAGGTAGTACATAACAGAATAAATCTGCATTGTAATCTGTTAATGTCAAAATGATAACAAAATTATTAAATTATGATTTAATCATGCTGAAAATCACAGAGTGAAAATATGCTGCACACACAGATATGATTATGTGGGAGTGGCATTACAATATGGTCCAAATTTGAGAACTGTTTTATTTCTTATTTGGAACATAATGTAATTCCAAGAGCAGTCCTTTACATATATTGCTTCCATGAAATTCTTCAACAATCCCCATGCGAATTTTAAAAAGATAAATCAATTAGAAAGCTCACAAATTATTTTTCACTTGTTATGACACTTTCCTGTACTGCATTTGATCTTTGATCGGTGTAAAGAAGGAATGAGAACTCGGAAACATGCTGTCAGCTATAGCTTACAAGTTGAAATTTATCTGAGGAAATAAATCATATTATCATTTCGTTGTGGCAATCGCAAATTGGCACTAATCTGCTTGTTGCCATTGTCAAATTACTGCAATATTGCCTGTGCTGCAATTTGATGTATAGGTGGTTGTCAAGTTAAATCTGTATGTGTTTGTATGGGTGGCAAGAAGTAAATGAGAATTTGGTTAGATTCATTTAAGTCGTGACCCTGACATTAGGGGTAGTTGTAATTCATGCAAACAATCTATTCAGCACTCAACATATACAATTCATGCATGGCTCTTACCATTTGGTTGTCTCCTCCCTCACTGAATAAGAAATGTTCATCTTTGGAATTTAGACATTTGCTTTATTTATGAATGAACATAAACCAACTAGTAGTTATGAGGAAATAAGGTACACTTAGCACTAATTGTTAGTTCTCCTTTCTCCCTCTATCTCTCTTTCTTTCTCTCTCTTGATCTCTCTCTGTCTATATATCTCTGTCTCTCATCTTCCTCACTATCTGTCTCCATCTCCTCACATATCTTGGTTTTCACCAGTTAGCTAAATCCGTTTATTTATGCATGAGATCAGGTAGACTTCTCATTTTCTTTATCCATCTTCTCTCTTTTTGCTCCTTTCTCCTACATTGTGTAGCTTGTTTATGTCTCTCTCTCTCTCTCTCTCTCTCTCTCTCTCTCTCTCCCTCCCTCTCCCTCTCTCTATCTCTCCTTTTCTCTCCATTTCCAACCCACTGTCTCTAACAATCTCCCAGAGGGGTACGCAGCGAGGAGGGCACAGCTGTATTCCCCGTTCCAATTGATTGATCATTATTACACTCCGTGTTTCGTCTGAGTTCCCCGGAGCCGCCATCATTATTTCACGGCTGACCGGCTCGGCATGATTAAAAATTTCTCCCCACTGCTATTAATAGGGGGATGGCGTTGCACGCGCGACTTTCTGACCCCAAGGATGGGATATGCTGTCCGACCAACCGAAATAGAGAAACGCTCCCATCGGTTCGTTGCAACTGTACTGTCTAGAGTCATTGCTTTATGGACGATGTATATGCATCAATGAGCCGGTGTACTCTGGCGAACTATTTACTGTGTCTTTTGGTTCATGCATTTCACTTGCCCAATTCTTTACTTTCATATCAGAATCCCTCGGTCTAAAGTACTTCTTCCTTTGTTTTATCTTGGGCTTATATGTGGGAGAGTTTTGAAATGTAAAGATATCAGATATGATTTGGGAATGGATGAAAATAGGCCTAGCTTTTAACCCATTGCCTATGGAGACCAGGGGGGCGTTTCACAAAACTTGTCATCAGTGACACATGACAGTTGTTGTTATAAGCTACTGAAATCCTTGCTTTTGATTGGTTATCAATAGATTTGTCACTGATTTTTATCATTTGTCATTGAAAAAAAAGGCTTTGTGAAGCAGGTCCCAAGTGGTCCCTGTAGTAAGCTTGTGGGGGAAAGAGAATTCAGTAGTCAACGGGGTCATCACCCCCCCCCCCTTTTTATCCCAAATACTCTACCGGTATTATGGGAAGGAGTTTCTCAAGAAGTATTGTTATTCTTTGATCATTATTTTCTGTCTGCTGAGAGCCAGGGGATTATTGCCTCTACATACAAATACCGAGCTCACAAATTCAGGTTTCCTCAGCAGACCTAATGTTCGTGAGATTTTGACAGCTTGAAGTGTAGAATCAGATTATGATTAAATCCATCCCTGGACAGGACCTTGCAACACACATCTGTCAACGGATTTCATGTAATTGTCAACGACACTCGCCTGGCGAAACTCGTTTGCATATATTGGTAGCCCCAGGCTGCAGGGGCAACCGGGGTCCTAGTAGAGAACACAGGACTTGTCTAGCCAGGCAGTGTAGAGAGATGCGGACTTGATTATATAGCCCCCGTCGCCCTGAGCGAACGCATCTGCTTGTCACGGTTGTAAGGTTCCCTTGCATGGTCACCAGGCAGATATACAGGTGGATACAGTGAAAATGAGCACCAGTGCTGGGGGGGAGGGGGGCTACATATAGTCCTCGTACTGCACAGATTGCAAGGTCATATTCATAATTATTTATATTCATCCACTCTTGACTTCTCAGTGTGATATTGTTTGTTTAAATGTTTTACCTGACTGCTAAGAAAGCACGTGTATGCTTGTTATCAAGCAACCAGGGGACCGACAGCTTTTAGTCCTATCTGAAGGTCTAGTTAATGAGGATTTATGCCTTACCCAAGGGCACTAGCGCATCAATTTGGTTCCGAACCCGGCACATCCCGGTTACAAGACCACTGCTCTACCACTAAGCTATCGCGCCATTGACAAGAGACAGAACGGCTTTTAGCTCTTCATCTTACACTCAGTTAAAAAAACCTTGAGACTCTTCATAGAAGATTTTCTTTATATTTTCTATTGTCTCTTCATTGATTTGAGCACTTTATAGCTGTCTGCAAAGGGGTATTAACTCATAGAATTTAATGTAGAGTTATCACCATCTTCTGGCATTTAGCCAACAATATCGAGGGGCTTTGAGCATTTTTACTTATTTGGACAATGGGTAATATTGAATCATGGAATTAAGGTGGGATTTTTAGAAAGGATATGATCTCCAGTAGATGTGAAGTTTGTTTTATTTATGGATAAGTCTGTCTGTTGATTGTTTGACTGTCTGTCAGTCTGTTTGTTTGTTTGTTTAACTATCTGTTTGTCTTTCTCTGTTGTTGTGTGTTGGTCTTTCTTTTTGTCTGTCTCTGTTGTGTGTTTGTGTGTTTGTCTGTCTCTGTTGTGTGTTGGCCTGTCTGTATGGCTGACTGTCTGTTTGTCTGTTTGTCTGTCTCTGTTGTGTGTGTTGGTCTGTCTGTTAGTCTGACAGTCAAACAACAGAAACAGACAATGTTTGTCTGTTTCTGTTGTTTGTGTGTTGGTCTGTCTGTTTGTTCGACTGTCAGTCTGTTTGTCTGTCTCTGCTGTGAATTGGTCTGTCTGTTTATTTGACACTC
This sequence comes from Strongylocentrotus droebachiensis, assembly GCA_035222895.1. Lineage (NCBI taxonomy): Eukaryota > Metazoa > Echinodermata > Echinoidea > Camarodonta > Strongylocentrotidae > Strongylocentrotus > Strongylocentrotus droebachiensis. The sequence continues at coordinate 34,135 of JAVYIG010012655.1, forward strand.
AGTCTGTCTGTGACTGGATATCTGTTTGTCATTCATGTACATGTCTATTCTGACGACCCATCCTATGTCCCTCTGTCTGTTTGTGTGAGTGTGCGTGTGTGTATGTCTAGAACAGTGTAATGTTGACAAATAGATCATATACCCGGTACTATATACAAAATTGCCATTGACACACTAGTTATTGGACTGATGGGTTTGTTACATTACTGTCTTTTGCTGATATAATATTAACTTTGTGCTGAGAATCAAAAGTTCATCAACTCCTATCTTTTAACCCTAGGTGTACCTACTTCTGTTTCCCAGCGGACAATATTTTATTTTGGTTTCTCAGAGCTCAATTTCTTGTAAAACTCTTTTCTTTAAAGCCTGACTGCACTACTTGTAGCTACTTGCGCCCTCTATATAACAAACAATGCCTCATCGGTACCCGTTGGTCCCCCATGATCCTCTTTTTTCTTATGTTAATTGACAGCTGGTTTGATGAGATAACGACCATGCAGGGAGGTCTAAACCTTCCTGGCCAAACTAGTGCAGATAGGGTTTAAGAGCAGAGTGAACAAAATGTTTTAGTCTTGCAAGGTAGTTTTTTTGCCCAGGAATTCCCTCATATGGTAGATTGAATAAGTGGGTTCATGCAAATAATTCTCAGCTTACGCAGGATGCCTCCTGTGCTGTTGCTATGCTACAGGGTCAGTCTTTTTACAGGTTATGAAGTAAATATCATACTTGATTTCACATGGGAGAGGCCAAGGTCGTGTGCAAACTGGCGCTTCACTAAAGCTTCTGCAACAGTGATCAAGGTATGTGTTTACATTAGCATTTAGAGAAGGGCATATTGCAATTGCATGGACCCAGTTTACACGAGCAAGTTGGTTCGATTTTGAATATTAAAATTGTTCTGGATAGAATCTTAGGAAGTCAACTTAAGTCAGTATTAGTTGAGTAGTGGTCATATTGGCTCAAAATTTACAAGCTTTCTCTTTTGCTGTCTATTTCCCTCCCCTTTATTTACTTCCATCTTTCTCCCCCTATCTCTCTCTATGCTTCCCTCTCTCCTTGTCTCCCCTCTCTATCTCACACTTTCTTGCCTGGCAATATCTTTCTCTTATCCTCTTTTCATCTATCTCTTTTTCATCTTCCCTTTTTTCAAAGTCTCTTTTTCTATATCTGTCTCTATTTAAACGATTAGTAAAGAGAAAGTGAGAAAAAGAAGAAGAAAATGAAAGATAGGTGGTAGAACATTTAATATAATCTTCATTTATCAATATTTTTCAAATCTGAACCGAGACACTCTTATGCATTTTAGTAAATTATGTCTCCAGCAGTCTATGTAAACAGAGAGAGAGAGAGAGAGAGAGAGAAGGGTGGATAAAAATGTAGAAAATGAAAGAGAGACACAGAGAGGGAGCACAAGAAATATAAACTTCATTTCTCAAATCTGTACCAAGATATCCTTATGCAATTCAACAGTTCTTGTCTCCAACAGTCTCTTCAAACACAGAGAGAGAAAGAGAGAGAGAGAGAGAAAGGGTGGATGAAAATATAGAAAATGAAAGAGAGACATAGAGAGGGAGCACTCAAATCTGTACCAAGATATCCTTATGCAATTCAACAGTTCTTGTCTCCAACAGTCTCTGCAAACACAGAGAGAGAAAGGGTGGATGAAAATATAGAAAATGAAAGAGAGACATAGAGAGGGAGCACTCAAATCTGTACCAAGATATCCTAATGCAATTCAACAGCTCCTGTCTACAACAGTCTCTGCAAACACAGAGAGAGAAAGAGAGAGAGAGAGAGAGAAAGGGTGGATGAAAATATAGAAAATGAAAGAGAGACATAGAGAGGGAGCACTCAAATCTGTACCAAGATATCCTAATGCAATTCAACAGTTCTTGTCTCCAACAGTCTCTGCAAACACAGAGAGAGAAAGGGTGGATGAAAATATAGAAAATGAAAGAGAGACGCAGAGAGGGAGCACTCAAATCTGTACCAAGATATCCTTATGCAATTCAACAGCTCCTGTCTCCAACAGTCTCTGCAAACACAGAGAGAGAAAGAGAGAGAGAGAGAGAGAAAGGGTGGATGAAAATATAGACAATGAAAGAGAGACATAGAGAGGGAGCACTCAAATCTGTACCAAGATATCCTTATGCAATTCAACAGTTCTTGTCTCCAACAGTCTCTGCAAACACAGAGAGAGAAAGAGAGAGAGAGAGAGAGAAAGGGTGGATGAAAATATAGACAATGAAAGAGAGACATAGAGAGGGAGCACTCAAATCTGTACCAAGATATCCTTATGCAATTCAACAGTTCTTGTCTCCAACAGTCTCTGCAAATAGAGAGAGAGAAAGAGAGAGAGAGAGAGAAAGGGTGGATGAAAATATAGAAAATGAAAGAGAGACATAGAGAGGGAGCACTCAAATCTGTACCAAGATATCCTTATGCAATTCAACAGTTCTTGTCTCCAACAGTCTCTGCAAATAGAGAGAGAGAAAGAGAGAGAGAGAGAGAAAGGGTGGATGAAAATATAGAAAATGAAAGAGAGACATAGAGAGGGAGCACTCAAATCTGTACCAAGATATCCTTATGCAATTCAACAGTTCTTGTCTCCAACAGTCTCTGCAAACACAGAGAGAGAAAGAGAGAGAGAGAGAGAGAAAGGGTGGATGAAAATATAGAAAATGAAAGAGAGACATAGAGAGGGAGCACTCAAATCTGTACCAAGATATCCTTATGCAATTCAACAGTTCTTGTCTCCAACAGTCTCTGCAAACACAGAGAGAGAAAGGGTGGATGAAAATATAGAAAATGAAAGAGAGACATAGAGAGGGAGCACTCAAATCTGTACCAACATATCCTTATGCAATTCAACAGCTCCTGTCTCCAACAGTCTCTGCAAATAGAGAGAGCGAGAGAGAGAGCAATTAAAAGAGAGATAGAGAAGGAGGGAGAGGGTGGGGAAGTGGAGTGAGCAAGTGCTATGTTATTTGTGTAGTGCCTTTCTCATGAATATATGATGCTCTCCAAGCAAGTGTATGCATCCCGGATGATGGCGATGAGAAGAGCTGTATTCTTTTTTGCTTGCGTGATGTCTGATTGACTAACGACATCCCCCTGGTGTTCCGACTAGATGGGCAAAATGAAATTACACCCTCGGAACGTGATCTTCTTCTCTTATTCTAATTTCGCAACGCTGCGGAAGCAATCAGCAGCCGCCAAGAAGCAACATCGATAAAAAATAAAACCTATTCAATTACAAAGTGTCTAGGATGTGGATTTTGTGCATCCTGCAGAATATATTGTTTTAAAGCTAATCATGAGTTGAGGTGATAGGATTGCATTTTGAGAGAGACTGGCTTAAAATTAATTACTTGTTTATCAAGCAGTATATTGGGTTGGTAGGAAAGCAAAATATATGCATACTATATTATAAAACTTACTGTAAATCATGTTCACTATAAAGTTCAACTTACATTTACACATTGAGACTTTGTGTGTTATGCATAGGTCTAGATAGTATTGTACATTTCCTTATATTCCTTCAGTAAAAACTCAGTTATTATTTATTTTCTACTAAATCTTTTTTCTCAAAATTTGATTTGTTCATTGTCTTAATCAAACAATCAATTACATTTTTATTATTCTTTGAGACTTTTTCTTTTACCTTTACAGAACTCAGGATTACTTTTTATTCTTTCAATCCCAATTTTTTTTCTTGAGTACCTAATATTTTTCTTCGTCATAAATATCCTTCTCAGCTATGCTATCCTCTCCAGAGTCCTTTTCTTCTTAAAACAGAAAAGGGACTAATACAATTTAAATGTATGATTGAGCAATGTTATAAGATAGACAAAACCACCATTGTATGTATATTGATGAATTTAATTTCAATGTTGCAAGAGAATAACAATTGCAGCAATTATTCTTCTCTACTTATAAATACCTCCATCTGCAATATTTTTTATTTTGGAGCCATAAATCAATTATTAGAAGAAATATTTCTTAAAGGGATAGTCCACCCCAGGATTTTCTTTAGCTGACGATATAGACCTAATAATACCATGAAGAATGATACAAGTCTCATTAAAATCCATGATCACATAACGAAGATATATCGACTTTTTTATCGAAAATCAGCCGCCCCCCAAATGCAAATGCGTTACATGGGCATGAAACGATCGCCAAAAAATAACCGATAGTATCGAAATTGTGACGTATGTTGCGAGCTGCCTTCTTATTTCGCAGACATTCACTTTCGCTTTCATTCATGATTCGTCGTGTCAGTGCGATAACAGTGTACCGCGAGCGAAAGTGAATGTCTGCGAAATAAGAAGGCAGCTCGCAACATACGTCACAATGCGATCGTTTCATGCCCATGTAACGCATTTGCATTTGGGGGGCGGCTGATTTTCGATAAAAAAGTCGATATATCTTCGTTATGTGATCATGGATTTTAATGAGACTTGTATCATTCTTCATGGTATTATTAGGTCTATATCGTCAGCTAAAAAAAATCCTGGGGTGGACTTTCCCTTTAAGGCAAAAAAAGTGATTATGAATAAAAGCTAGTTGTAGGAAAACAAATGATCTGAAGATTCTATATATATATATATAGGAGAAAAAAATCTTTAGAAAAAACTACATAATTTACAGGTGCCTTTTGTCTCTGCATTTGTTTTAGATGCTATTTTTATTGAATCATTATTGTAATCATGGTATACTATATTATTCTCAGTTAATTCAGTGGAATCAAAATTAAGACAAGGTCAGAAAAAAACCAAACTGGCAAAAATTTGCAGGGTGAATTCCTAGAAGAAGCTATATCATGAACCACCAACCACCATCTTCAATTCTGTGCATATATGCCATGTAATACATCCTTGCTCATCTTGGCATAGGCAACGTGAACATGTAAGGTCTCGAAACGCTTGTACGCAAGTGCATAGGAAACATGCGATTCTGTACAGCTGCACGGCTTCCATTACACCGCCGCTTAACATTTCTTCTTCTAGCGGCAGAGGCCTTGGTTCCGTCAAATACGAGGACCCCGGAAGGTGACGGTGAAATATATGTTTACTTACGGCGGCCGCTCGTAACCCCCGTAGCCTTTGGCGTAAGTAGCGATGACGTGCCGCTGCCCGGGGCCGAAATGTGCATTTGGTTGCGGGAGGTAACCAGCTACGTGTTTAATTAAATCCCTCTACGATAGCAGACAAGCACTCCAGCAAGTACATGTACAGCGGATATGTAATCCACATCGTTAGATTTTGTGCTTGGGGAAGAAAGAAGTGATTTTAAGTTGGAAGGAAAAGGTGAGAAGAGTAAAAGAGAGGGAGAGAGAGAGGGGGGGGGGGGGAGGAGGGAAAGAGAAAGATTGACCAAGAAGACAGGAGGAGAGGAAATTGTGTTACATTGTAATATATCAATAAATAGTGTAGATAATATGAATCATAATGAATGACAGACGTGACAGTTATATTTAAATTAAATAATATTCTTTTCTTGTATAGCACAGATCACAGTAAGTAAGAAGATGAGAAATTGAGATAAATAGATGAATAAAGAGATTACTAAAAGAAAATAAATAGTTGAAAGAGGAAGGAAAAGATAGCTAAAGTAAAACAAGCCATACAAAACAAAAATTAAGATGAACAATCGAGGGCCTGGGGTCAAATGAAATTACTACCTGGCAACATAAACACGCATAATTTTGCTAGGTGTAAGTTTACATTGGATGGCAGTGATGATCACCAATTCAGCTTGTCGTGGTAAACTACTCTGAGCTAATTGCGTCATTTTATGCCAGAGAAGACGCGTTACCTGACAGTGCCCTCGTTGGCAGGTTTTGACATCATCGTGCATGACGTTAATCAGTGGGTGACCGAAGGGATGGCGGTAATGTCAATTGCTCCACCGTGTACTATATTCGTGGAAAAATATAGGTGTTCTTTAAATTATTCCACACTCTCCAGAAGTGGCCTTCTGTTCGCGTCTCTCTCTCTCTCTCTCTCTCTCTCTCCCTCTCTCTCTCTCGCTCGCTCGCTCGCTCTCTCTCTCTCTCTCTCTCTCTCTCTATCCATCTCTCTCTCTCTATCTCTATCTCTTTATCTCCATTTCTTGGGGGCTTCTTTTTTTGTCCTGCTTTCCTGGTAATCCGGCTGTCAGTGCAAGATGGATGGGGCGCTTAAATGCCATCGCTAAACCCTCCCCGTCATCTCTAATCAGCTATATGCATAGTTTCCTCGCCATTATCTCTTTTGAGAGTCGACATTCTGCTAAATGTTTACCATCAATGCTTGAAATGGGCCACAGGCTCTCTCTATCTCTCTCTATCTATCTCTTTCTCTCTCTCTCTCTCTTTCTCTCTCTCTCTTTCTCTCTCTTCTCTCTCTCTTTCTCTTTCTCTCTTGCTCTCTTGCTCTCTTTCTCTCTCTCTCTTTCTCTCTCTCTTTCTCTTTCTCTCTCTCTCTTGCTCTCTTTCTTCCAGCCCCCCTTTCTCTCATACATATGATTTACACACAGACTGCACTGAATAAAACTGAACAAAATATGCATCTTGTACAGAAGCATTAAACAGGTAATCTTTTTATTTTTATAACTCCTGTATTCATTTTTCTGTTCAATATTATTATATAGAACATTTAAGCAGGGGGGAGACGAAACAATGTCAAATCATGATATATTTGATGTTCTGGAGACAGAGTAAATGCTTTTCCTGCTCTTAGGCAATTTTGCCACATTCAGATTTCTCTGTAGGAATAAAATGAGTGTCTCACACAATGAATGAATGTCAGTTGAGCAACCCCCCCCCCCTCCCATGTTGAGGTTTGATTTATAAGCAGGTTAGTCACCCCAGACTAGAGATGGGATATCCATCTCAATACCACATGGAGAACTGAGAGGAGAGTTATCGTCTCATTTCTCATTGAAACAAATTACTTTGTGGTGGAGATACAACTTTGATATTCAATCATATTTCACTGATTGTAACCCATACTGTGCCACAGATCTTACAAGCAAATATACAATTTCATCAGACTAGATTCAATCAGTATCTTGCCATTATTTATTCATAAGTATTTGGCATCACCTGTGCCTGGGAGGCGCCAAGCAAACTGATTGGGGTTGTGCAGGTGGACCACTACACCGGGTTTCTCCCTTTCCTTTAATAGACGAATAGTACAGTGGGTTCTTAATGTACAAAGATGGTGACTCTCCTCTATACAGGGCATCCATTTAACGTTCTATCCGAGGGATGGAGTGTTTTCCACTGTAACATAGCCTGCGCCTAAAGATTAGGAGAGGGGCCGGTTGACATACAGTGTAGGCTTCAAACATTTGCCTTGGGTTAGACTTAGACTCGAACCCGTAATATTTAATTTGACAGGCATATGGAACCAACTTGCCTCTTCTTTACCATAATACCTGATAGAAAATCTCTTCCGGAAGGGGTGCGCAGATTTAGGATTGTGAACCAATTAAGAGGTTGTTTGCATTGTGATACATTTATTAATTGCGGCTGAATAAAAAATAAATGTACATAAAGAAAGATTGGGGCAACAGTTGGGAATCAACTTTTCTTTCGATCTTGAAACAAAATAAGAGGATTTTTGCTGTGCCAATTTCTCTAAATACATTCTAGACATTCTATTTGAATACATACACCCTGTATGTAATTGCCTGCATCAAGTATTTTGCATACAAACGCAAAGTGGGTGTAACGTTAGAAGGTCTATTTGACCTTTTGAAAGGGCAACCTAGTTTATCAGCAAATTGGAAAATTGACCAACCTTTACTCAATAAGGCCGTAACACCTTCTTGTCTGTCAAAATGCAATCAATGATGACAAGAGATGGTATTAAAGCGACTTACAGCAAGTAATCGCAAAGTTGTTGTTAAATGTTGCTTGGTACCGTGAACCCTGCTTTAATCGTGTCTCAAAAAAGATGCTTTGTTTTTTCTGTAAAATTTGTTTCTCAATGAAACCTGTTCTTTGGTAATCTGAAGACCACCTGCCTATAAGGACCTCATGCTTTCTCTCCTTTAAGCAGTATTTCTCAATGAAACCTGTAGTTGGACTCTCTGCATAAAGACCTCATTTGTTGTTTCCCTTAGCTGGTCTTTATGTACAGGTTTGCCTGTTATGACACAGAATTCATCCTCTGAAAACATGCTTCAAAACAAATTTGGGATATATTCCATTGATATCTCACTAGTTGTCTTCTTTGTATTCATGATGCCTATAGATTATTACATTTGTAGATGTCTGTATTTTAATTTCTCGTAATCTTCACATTTTTTTCCACATTTCCTTATGCTACTGAACTTTTTTTCTTCACATACCAGTACCAAAATGATTATAATTGAAATGAATGTATAATGTTTAAAGTTTTTATCTGCCAAACAGATTTTTTTTTAAATAGGAAATTAATATCTGCTAGATAATGCATATAAGGGAAGGGGTAAATGTTGTCTTATTGAAAAATAAATTCTTTTCCTATTCCCATGCAAGTTAATTTGTATTAGTGCTTTTTAGTGGTAGTTATTTTATATGCGGTTTGATTCAACATTGCCATTGAAAACAAATTCTGAAATTATTGAGATTTCCTTTCCCCCTAATAATTTACAAGTCAGTTTATTTTTGTCATAACTTGAAATACAATTATCCTTTAATCTTTAATGCATGAATTATCTGTACTGAAACCCTTTTTGTTATAGAGCTTATGAAAAAAGATCTACTGGGGCTGTGATGAGATGTCTAATAATCTCTCAAAATGCCACATCCAAAAACAGCGAATCATGATGAAATAGGGATTATGAGAAAGGGTTGGAATGTGAGCGTTTAAATCTAAGATGAGAATATAAATATTCATGAATAGAAAATGCGTAATATGCTTGTTGATCATGCATTAATAACATCAATATAATCCAACACGGATTGGAGAGCAGATTGGGGTAGCTATTTTTATACATCCAGTTTGGATTCTAATTTTGTTTTTGTGTGTGGTTTTTAATTGGCTTTATTTCATTTTCGTACCGTAGGTGAAGTTTTCAGGGTTGTACATGAATCATGTTCATGTTCAGAGTTTAAAAATTTAGGAAAAAAATATTCATTTTTTTTTTTAAATTATAGAATAGTTCAACATGATAGAGATGCAAACAAAATTGCTTTACAACTTTGAATATTAATTTCATCAGACTGAGGTGTGCTTATCGTGAAGTTTAAAGATTTTGTTATTTGTTAGGAGTAAGTTTGGGGAACTTCAAAGAATCCCCCCCATTTAATTTTCTTCGATTTTGTTACTTCCCTTTGTTGCTTGCTTCCTTCGTCTTCCAATCACTTCTTGTAGTTCTATCCCTTCCCTCCATCCTTCCCAATATACATGTATGACCTTTCATACCTCCCCTATTTCCCTTCTCTCTCTCCCTCCTCCCTCCCTTCCCCCTTCACCTCCCCCTCCCCCTCCTTCCCACTCTCACCCCTCTCACTTTCTCCCATCCACTCCACTGTTTGCATTCCACTATCAACTATCACAACTAAATTGACCTCAAAATTAAGAGCAAAAATGTGGCTCTCTAAACCTTCATGCCGGGGAGGGAAGTGGCTCTTCGCTACGTGCCCTGCATGCATCTCAACAGCACATACATTCATACTTCAGTGGTGGTCAATTAGGCGAGCAAGAATAGCATCGATGTCACCAATTCCATTTATATCCCAATTGCCTCACCTTGCTTTGGCCTTGCAGTGCTGGGAAGTGTTTCATAAAGCTGTTCGTAAAGTTACGCATGACTTTACGAACGACTTGTATATGAAGTGCCAGGTAGGATGCCCAACGTTTTTTTTGATAATTTTAATAACCTCAATTAAATTATGGCAAAAAATATACTTTGCATTAAAAATGTTTGTTATCATAAGAATGTTAATCTACATCTGCACAGTTCAACTTTAGTTGATGTATTTAATATAGATTGAGCATCCCATTTGGCTTTTCATATACAAGCCGTTCCTAAAGTCATGCGTAACTTTACGAACGGCTTTATGAAACACCCCCCAGGTATCATGGTGGAATATGTGTTTCTATGTGCATATTAAAGCTACATCATTCTGTGTATGTATATATATGTATTGAAAAAAACATAGGGAGTGGAGAGACGGACAGACAGACATACTTTCCAAAATGAGAAAAAAGAAAGAGTCAGTTGAAGATAGAAAATAGAGGAAAGAGGGAGAGTTTTAAAAGGGAATGTGAAAAACAAAGAAAGAAGGAAATTTGATGTTGACATTTACAACTGCTTAATTTAAGTCTTGTCTGTGAAGTTGTAGAATTGACACCTTTATAAAGACTAGATGTGCGGCTGGAAGCACATCAACCTTTCAAAACCAAGACCTCAAGCTCTGTTCACTGGCCCTTGTGAAGGGATACAAAACAGAGATCCACAGATAAAGGAAAGGATGAGAGTGAAAGAAGATGGAGAGGAAGATTTGAGATGCAATCCAGTGCGATAATGAGAGAGTGACAAGTGCCATCGGCATGGAAAGGGGTCAAGAATAGGCAATAGCAAATCAACTTGGGGTGCATTCAAGTGACACTTTTTCACCCTAGAAACGCGGTTTTCAAAGACGTTTAGTTTAAAACACGGTTGCGTTCAAGCGATTTCAAGCGATTTCAAGCGATTTTTCGTCTTTCGTAGAAATAAACGTGTTTCTAAACGCAAACATGTATTGTTGAAAAAGATGTGTTTTGTAACGTGATTCTGCAGAATCATGGTCGCTAAATATCGCTTGAAAGCAACAGAGATCTAAATCATGATTCTGTGACGTCAGAATCGTGGCCCTTCGGTTTGGCCGACAGTGGACCTTAAACAAATTCAGAAAACGCGCGCCGAAGTTGACCTATACTTCCTGGGTCAAACTGCGCAGCGTGATGTGCAGTGGCTGGACTTAAAATGAGCGAGTTTTGTAATGGCGTTTTGATTTGTGATTCATGTTTGTGATTCTAGCTTCAAAAAATTGCTTAAACGCACCCTTGGTTTCCAATCCAGGACCTCCTACTCTGTTCACTGAAGCCTTGCGAGGAAGAAAAGCAGATAGGTTTGAAATGCATTCTGATGTGATAATGAGAGCGTATCATTAGAAGTACCTTCGATATGAGTCAAGAGGTCACATGGTCTCATTACAGACGGTTCCTTTGATGGTTACTCCTTGAGGTTCAGCGATGAGGGTTCCTCAGGGGTAGCAAACCACCCCCATGATGTTTAAAGGGATGAACATGCTAAAGGGTTCGCACCCATCCCAACTCCCATCTAATTAGCATGGCAATATAGTCAAACTTGTCTATAAAGGCCATCCAATAAAAAGAGATATAAGTAGCCTCTGGAGACAGGTGGTGGTCGTGGGCAGATGCTGTGTACCGGTGCTTGAAGGAACGCAGGTGTGCACCTGTGTATTCAAGGCCAAGTCCCACTGGTTTTACCATACAGCCAAAACCTCTCTCTAAAGGACACAGATAAGTGGCCACTGTAGACAGGTTCTCAACACTCATCGTTAAACCAGACATGTTTGCGACGTGAAATTTTATGTGAATTGGAAATGACAGGAAATTTCATGGCTTGAATCACAAAAACATAAACTGTCAGTTGTGATTCAAATATTTTGCGGCATAAAACTTTAAAGAAAAACAGTTTTGCAAACATCACATGAGTTGAAAAGTCCATGGTTCTGCAATGAGTCTTCCCCTATGGGGACTATAGGTGACTGTAAACAGGTGTGGCCTTTCTATGGAGGTGCCCTTAGGGAGATATTAGTGAATAAAGCTTGGTACTCTATTTGATGCGCCCCCTCTTCTCCAAACCCTGGATCCACCAGCTTTCGATATCATCTATCTCTCCTCTACAACCTACTTAGGTTTCCCGCCTCTAACTGCCGTGCCTTTTGTGCCCCTTTAAGGTTTTTATAGTAGGCCTGCAGGGTCCAGAAACCCAGGATAGAATTGTACACTTGAAGTTCATTCTCTTTTCCGGTCTCGAGTACTTCGTTCAGATTTCTTCTGATTTGAGATTCAAAGAGATGTGTGCCTTCCATTCCCTCCTGTTCTCTCTGTGTGTGTGTCTCTCTCTCTCTCTCTCTCTCTCTCTCTCTCTCTCTCTCTCTCTCTCAATCTCAATCTCAATCACCATCTTTATCTCTAAGTCACAGATTCTCTCTCTCTCTCTTTCTCTCTCTCTCTCTCTCTCTCTCTCAACCAATGATGATTTTTTTTATATTTTTTTTTAAGTATAGCTGGGGTAAGGTTTTGTATGTGACCAATACAAGGTAATTATCCCAGCTTGTGGCATTCATGATTGTTCTGACCTACTGTAATTGAAGAGAAAAGGCAAGACGCAATACTAGTAATCATTTTTGCAGCCAGCATTAATTTCTTTCAGCATAGTTCTGACAAGGATGGGCACAGCTTGTTGTAATAACTGCTGCACTGACCAGCAGTAATTGTCACTTAAAGTCAAGACAAAGTGATTGTGATATTGTGCAAAAATCTTTGTGGTTGGCAATGAATACCTGCAAGTTTTCTTGTTTGACCAAAAGCAGTTCAATTCCCACAACCCCCAGCTGGTTGCTCTAATGGTTGCACAGACCAAAAAATTATTCAAAATTAAAGTCAAGACAAATTTAATTTCACTATTTCGCTATGATTACTGAAGTGACCTATGAAAAATTAGAGTAGCCTTACAGGCTAAGTCCACTCCAAAAATAATTTGCTTTTAATAGATGCAATTAGTGGATAGTGAGGCAATGACGTCACAGATTCACGAGTGAGTTGCCAATTTGTCTTGTGATTTTCAAAGTTTTTTCATGTCATTAAAAATTCATAACTTTCTTATTAGTTATCCGATTTCGCTCAAACTTTCTTTGATTGGTTTGTCTGATTTTTTTGCTTCTATTGAGAGTAAGTTATTTTTGGAGTGGACTTGCCCTTTAAAGTAGATCTAGCTGTCATGGTGTGACGCGTGCCCGCATTATCATCAAAGGTATTTCGGAGGTAAGGAGTACCTTGTTATCAGCATTGAAGTTAGTGACGCGACACAGCAGGATCAAGCCAGGATCGTTAAGTGTGGGGAGTGCTATAGATTATCAGTGTAAATGTATTTTTGACATAGGGTGGGTAGAGTTGCATAAGGAGAGGTGAGGGGTGGAGAAATAGGGAGTGATGGGGGAGGGTGAGAGGGAAAGGGAGAGAGAAAGGTGGTGGAAGAGGAATTCGGGAAGGGAGTGGGAATGATGCAGAAAGAGGATATGGAATATGGAAAAGAGGGAGAGGGAACGATGGTGAAAAAGGGATTGGGAAAGGGTGAAGGGAGAAGACAGAGA
>JAVYIG010012655.1:50000-52178 GCA_035222895.1 Strongylocentrotus droebachiensis
CTCTCTTTCTCTCTCTCTCTCTCTCCTCACCTCACCCATCCATACACCATACTGTGCACATTGACACACATACCTTGCTGTCCAAAGGTTAAACCATTACGTCCTTGCATCGGTCTAGAAGGACGTCATCACATCAGAATATATTTATTTATGTACGAATGACAGGTGGCCGAGCTGAGCTAAGCTCTCTGCCATTGTTTCCAACCACGTATTATTCTGCTAATTTTCCCTCCTGTCCTTCTCCCTCTAGTCCATTTGCGTGAATTCATGCACGTTCTTTCAAAATCATGTCTCTATTTTCACCTTCATAGTACTCTGAAACTTCAAAAGCCATATGTTGTCTGTAAAAACTTGCATAGTGATCTTATCCTCTCCTGATTAATATGAAACTCAACATGTTATATCTTTAGTAGTGTAGTTGTATACCTGTCAAAGAATAACTTGTTTTAATCTACATGCTTTGGTAATATGATAAATAGTGAAATAAGCCTCATGATTATATGATACATAATAGATAAAACAATGCTGATAATCATGATGAAACAAACAATCATATATAATGGATTTATTAGTTGTATTGAAAGTTCTTATGTTGCATAAAAAGACTAAGAATTACATAACACGTCAATTTGAATGTTATTTTTCCTTAATATAGTCAGAAGGTACAATCATTTTTTTAATTGCATAAAAGATTTATTCTGCAAACAGATGACTCGAGCAATACGTTAAAAGGGCACGCCGCATGAGACATTTTTCACAAACCCGGTATGTGAATTTCATCTGCAGTATTTGTCTCATGGAACATTCTTCTGGGAAAAATGTGTAATTAAACAGCTTGAAATCTGTCTTTTCTAATTATCTTGGCTTGGAGTCTGGCTATTGTTTAAGGTCAAATCCAGAGGGCACTGATAAGGGCGATTTACAGGGATCTGCGCCCGGTAAATAACCAGAGAGTTGAGTAATGCCGGAAGGGAAATGTTTCCGCAATTAGTAGAGGGAGTGCCATCTGTGATCCATGTGCCTTAATGGTCTCTATCCCTCCCTACCCCCGGCTGTCTCTCTAACTCTCTCTCTCTCTCTCTCTCTATATATATATATATATATATATATATATATCTCTCTCTCTTTCACTCTGTCTTCTCTCTCTCTATCTCTGTCTTGTCTTTGTAGCTCTTTTCCACATAATCCTGCCTGTCTCATTTCTCTTTCTCTCCTCAACTTTTCTGGAATTTCAACTGTTTGTCTCCCATTTTGGTCTTTATCTCTTTATATGTCACTCTGTTTCTAATTCTCTTTCTCTGATTCATTCTTGGGATTTTGTTTGTTGTTCAACGTTTTCTCTCTATGTGTGTGTCTCCCTCTTTATCTCTCATCTGTCTCTGTTTTAGGGTATTTCTTTGCAATGCCTGTCTCCCTCTCTATTTGTTATAGCTTTAGGTACTCAATCTTTTTCTCTTTCTCTCTCTCTCTCTCTCTCCCTCTCTCTCCCTCCCTCCCTCCCTCCCTCCCTCCCTCCCTCCTTCCCTCCCTCCTTCCCTCCCTCCCTCCCTCCCTCTCTTGCCTCTCTCCTAAAATTATAATGAGACACCTTCTAAAGAAAGGTCTCTAATGGTGGAGAGGGGATTGGTGGAAGAAGAGAGATGGCACGATCTACGGGGGAAATTTAGCTTGTCGTAGGATGCGGTTTGTTTGATCAGCCGATGACGGGCGCGATGGAGCATCAATGGCCATCAAGTCTGGCGGTTTCTGCGAAAAAAGGGATGAGTGGGGCGATGATTGCGTGTGTACGCGTTGATGACACGTACTGCAGAGTTGATCTTCACGCCTCAATGCTTCCAGCTGATAGGGGGGAATCGAGAATGCCTCCCCAGACCACGGGGGAGCCCCGTCAACTTCCATGAATGGCAACTCCGAGAAGAAGCGTGATTTCTTTCAGGGCATGTTTTAATCAAACCAAGACATGATCCTGTGTTGTTGGAGATTAACGATATCCCTATCACTCGTGTTTGAGAATAATGAAGTGAAGAAGTGGTTATTATAGGCTATGATTAAACAAGCCATATGGCAAATCTTTTCCAGCCCCTTCGCTAATTCCTTGAAATTAATTCCTTTCCTTAGTTATTCCCATCATGCAGTGAGGCTTAAAGCTGATATGAAATATTTTCCCACTCTTCAGAA
>JAVYIG010012656.1:0-52168 GCA_035222895.1 Strongylocentrotus droebachiensis
GCTGGTCAGTTCCTACACCATTGAATTAATAAATAAATAAAATAAATAATGATTACGTTTATGGTGTATATTAAAGTTGCAAATGTTTTGTTTGCTTATTTTAATTATAGCATTACAGCATAGCTACTCACAAACGGCGTACTAGATTTTTCATTTACGTTTTCAATTGAATGCTGTAGAGATTTATATACTACGAATATTATTCAGTACACAAATAAAATGACATTATTATGACTTGGTATCAACAAAATATATATACATCCTAATATTTGTTAATAATATGGGGGCCTGGGATGGAAATGTTACTGTACGAGGGGGGGGGGGGGGGGGGAAGTAAATGTTTTTTAAAAAATCAGTGACTTCAAGCGTATAAAGAAATGAAAGAGATATTGAAATTTCGTTTGTTTTTGTTGTTTTTGTTGGGTTTATAAGGCTGTCCATTCTGAAAAGATTATTTCCACCTGGCTATACTATTTTTCAATTTATAGATGGCGCTGTTTATTTTCCTCTGGCTCTAATATTGATTCAGTGGGTATCACACCCCGGTATCACAGCTTCCGTTCATTTGATGGTGAAGGCAATAGTTTAGGTGTCGACCATGAACAGGGTGCGAGTATTTTTATTAATAATAGAAGTTAAATGTGCAGTGCTAAACTAACTTTTCCTTTCCTTCCTCTCCAAGAGAGAGGAGGCGACAAATTAAACTCTGGTGTTTAGACCTATATATAATTCAATAATGAATGGTATCTATCTGTGGCTTTTATGAAAGCCAACAGATCGTGCAGATGATCATATTTTCCCAGTAAATTCTTTAAACTCTTATTTTTAATTTTCAACCTTGAAAACAACCTTTTCCCCTCTCGTACAAATTTCTTACAAACCATTAAATAATGTTCGATTGTTTGAGTTTCTTAATACAAAAATCACAAAGGCCATTTTCATGTTTATTAATACTGAATTTGTAAAAGTTTAATTCCCTTTTTTTTTCTTCTACACTTTTAGTTCGGGTCCGGATCCAGGTTTCTGTCAATAGTAATGCATGCACACACCAACAAAAAACATTTTTTATTGCAATATTTTGTTGATAATTGGAAAAGTGCTCATTAATATCATATTTGTAATCTACATTTTTTTACGCTCTGCCCGCAGGCCAAAATCCTCATTTCGCTGGTGTACTAAAAGTTGTCGTCTTCATAGGCTATAACATGCAAAGTAGGAGCAGTGTGCACCTTTATGCCGCCTGCGTCTGTTTTATACTTGACCTAGCTATCCTAGCTCTGCATATTAATATTTGAATATATGAATATTTGCGTTGGTATGGTGTGGTGGAGATCAAATTAAATCGGTATATCGCAATGATTATGGACAAGTTACGACCTGGGTAGTCATTCGTTTACGGTAAGCCTCCGAATTTCTCGCAATGTCACTTATTTTAAGTAAATATAGCTTTTTACTTGTAATTTTTGTATGAAATCTCATTATTTGACAACTTTATTGCATCAGAGTATGCGTGCATATCATGAATATTTATGAATAGCGCATGACGTATAGGTTCCTATTGAGCCAATCAAATGCAGCGGTAGGTGGCTAGGTTAGGTTAAAAAAAACGCGCCCCGCATTCCTCATGGCCTGACGGACGCAAACGCGGAGTTGAGCCCCCTCGTATAGGATAAGAAATAGCGACATCTTGTGTCTGAGTTTAAAGTTAGAACAGTGTGCTGACATAACTTCTCTGTATAATTATATGATAGCACGTACAAATTGATTTGCTCCGTCTTGTTTAAACACGGAATACTCAGCTGCATTAAAAAGGAAGTCCACCCTGACATTAAGCTGGTTTTCATAGAAGCAGAAAATGAGAGGAACAGGTAAGTCAAATTTGGAGCAAATTCTGACTACAAAAAAGAAAGTAATGAATATAATGGAAGGTACGATTAATCAAACACAAGTGGCAACCCTGTGACGTATCTTGCGAGCTCCCCTCCATCTCTGCTCTGCTCTGTATGTTGGTGTGACCATAGTTCGCACATGATCGTAATTTGCAGACAGTTCCATATCTCAACAAATCAGTAAGATTTCGAAAATCTGACATCGCCAAAGGAAAGGAGAAAATGAAATTACCTACTCACAACATATCTAGTCACAACATTTTCTTTGGAATTGGGTATACAATAATGAAAATATAGACAAGAGATTGACAAATTTTGCAGACTTCTGCTCCGTTCTGAAACAAATATGAACTTGCCGACATGGGTCTGAAAATCTTCATGTTGAGACGGATTATACGATTAAAAAAAAAATGAAAACATCTGAGAAGTTTCTGAGCTTCACATTTGATAACTAGGGTCCTTAAATCAACCTGGCCGCCACAGGGTTTCACAATTATTTCTTGAAATGAGCAAGCAAGCAAGGTAAAGAATCTCTAGATTATACTAATCAGGTTTTTTAAGAACCAACCAAAATCGAAAAGTTGAACAACAACATATGAAAAAAGAAACGCGATGGATCAGTAATAAGAGTAATGATCTCGTAACCGGGAGATTCTAGGTTGAAAAAAAAATGGATGCGCTAGTGTCTCTCGGAAAGGACTTAAAGTCGCCAGTCCCCTGGTTGCATACCAAGAAGCATATACATGGACACAAACTCAAATAACTCGAGCGTCAAACAATCACTTCAAAGGGCCTAGGAGTAAAAAAACTTTTTCAAAATATACTGCTTCCAACAGTGGCGTATCTACGAAGGGGGGGGGGGGGGGAGATGCAAGGGTGGGGAATGATGGAGGAAAAGGAAAAAGAACGTGAAATAACTAGAAAGAAATCGTAGTTTTCTCGAAAATACTCTTCAAAGATTATACTTTTGGGTTAATGCACTTCTTACATGAGATTATGCTAAAGAAAAATCACGATTTGATTTGTTATTGAGTAGTAAACATGTAAGCAAAACTTGCTCTAAAAGTTTCTTGTTTGTAAATATCCCTGTAACAGTCACCGCAGGCCTGTAGCTACATAATCTCGTCATCTTTACTATATACATGTTGTTTTGACAAGGTAAAACATCTATACCGATAATTATGAAAGAATACACACTCGATCATTCCTTGTCTTCAAGCAATTAATGTTATATCACCGAAACATTGTTGTAATATCGTAATAACGTCAATTTCATGAAAAACGCAAAAACGCAGGTTAGAAACGGCGAGAGTATGTTATTTCACCGAGGAAATAGAAACAAGATGCATTCCCCCATATGTAGGCAACGAAGTGCACGATTATCCTTCTATTTGTCAGCGATGTACCCAAGTATATCTTGTATCTTTTTAAAAATCGAAATCACATTTTTAGCAGGCTCATTCGCTTTACTCGCTTCCAACATTTGGGTAATCGCCAATATTCCCATATTCGTGTATCGAGGTAACCGAATATTATGAGGTTTTTTTGTATTCATGTATGTTCTCTGCGAGTTGCCCTCATAAATCAGTGTAAGTCTTATCAAGTGGTTAATTACATTATAGGTACTGCCAAATGAAGGAAAATTAGCATAATTTACATATTTAGGTCATGTTAGGGGAATTATCATGTTTCATTTGGGCATATTATTTGTGTGAAAGTTATCCGATTAAGAATAAGGGTTGTACCGAAGGTTATATTTGATAATTTAATGAAATTAGCAGAAGTTTTGCGGTTTGACTAACTAGTACATAATTGTCTTCTTATACGTGTAAGTAAAGGGAAGACATTCGGAAAGGCAGGATTGTGTATTCAAGTAATTCCATTACGTTGAACCGATACATCCAGCCATTAGTTAGTTCTTACAGTCTGTACTTGTGTTGAGTTCACACTAACTGTTGTTTAGGTAAGCATTAAAGCCTTTCGACATATAACTCGACATTCTGGTCTGATTTCTTTAGAGCAGTAAACGTAGACAAAAAGGGTGAAAATCAGTGACTGTCAGGTAATTACGAAGCATGGATGATTGATTGCTCGAGGGATGATCAATTGGTTGATGCTGTGCATAAGAAGGGTGTAGATTTACTCCCCACAGGGTGTGGAATCGTTCATATAGGGTATAAAATTCAACCCCACGGGTGTAAATTTGAACCCATTTTTCATGAAAATGGAAACCAAAAGTCGTTAATTGAGCACCATTGGGTGCAAATTTCACTCCTTAAGGGAGTAATATCATAACCTTGGGGTGCAAATTAACACCTTCTTGTGGGGTGTAAATTTACTCCCTGCATTGGGGGTTTAATTTACTCCCTGAGGGGTGTCATTTTTGCGACAAGCAGTTATTCCCTATAGGGAGTCAATTTACAACTCTTTTTCTCTGTGTGTACAAAAATATAATCAATTCTGATTTTGCTCCTAACCCCATTCTCTCTCTAGAGGCACTACTCAAAATATATTATGGATGGCATATTGTATATCATAGGTCCTCTAAAAAAGTTAAGATCCTTTGAGAAGTTGACATTTAAAAAAAAAAAATGTGTATGTTGAAACAACATAATGGAATCATTTAGTCCGCAACTACATCGCAGTGGCATGCCGATTCGGCCAATTTCACTTACGTTAGGTGATTCCAACGCTAAAAAATCATAATTTTCTTATATTTAGTCCCATTACCTTTCAACTTTCATCCATCAAATAATATTTTGATGTAGGATATAACACAAATATACACTGCCCGTTTTCGAGGTACTGGTTAAAACTGGTTCAAAGACAATTAGCCCTTTAACAATTACCCCCTCGGAAAATACCCCCCCCCCCCCCCCACCCGGAAAACAATTACCCCCGAAGAAAAAAACATTACCCTCCTGGAATTACCCACCGAGGACAATTAAACCCCTGAAAATTATCCCCTTAGACAATCAAGATTACTAAAATTATCCCCCGATGACAATCACCCCCCGAAAAAATTCAAAACTTTCTTATATTTTGTCCCATTTCCTTTAAACTTTCTTTTAAAGAAACTTGCTATTAGGTTGGAATTTCCTTTCAGAAATCTGTAACAAAATGTTTAAAGAATTTATAAAGAAAACAGCGTATTTATTTATTTTGTAACTTATCACTTGCCGGGAGCTATAGAATACAATATATCAGCAGGCTGGAAACGACCCCGGAATGAAAAGTGAACGTAAACGAGGCAGCGCCCCCCCCTCCTATTTTCGGTATCATTTATTATATCCTGCATCCAACATTCATTTTTTTTTAATGAGAGCTCTTCACGAGACCGGAAATGTTTGTTTGTTGGGAAAATCCATGCTTTCGAAATGTGGTGTCATGGGAGGTTGCTGAGGATATCCTGCAATGTATAGGTTCATAGATCAAATGATTTTGTCAAGAGATTTTGGGGTGATTGTCTTCAGGGGGGGGGGGTTGTAATTGTCTACGGGGGTAATTAGCCCCTGGCCAATCACCCCCGGAGAACAATTGCATGGCAAGAAAAAGGAAAAAGAACGTGAAATAACCATAAGAAGACATTGTAGTTTGCTCGAAAATGCTCTTCAAATGTTATACTATTTTGTTAATGCAGCTCTTACAAGAGATTATGATAAAGAAAAAACACTATTTGATTTCATATTGTTATACATTTTGTATAAAATATTGTATAAACATTTTAATCTGCCGTTCTGAAAATATGACTATCTCCTTGGCCCATTCAAATGTTAAATTAACACTTAAGTCTTTAAAGTGAATGTCAAAACAAACAATCAAACAAATAAGAAGGAGTGGCATCCCCATACACAATGACTTAGCATGTAATCAACAATACGATTGTATTAAATTGACAATTAAAATTGCCCAATGAGTTGTGACGTTATTACGGACAACTCTCCCATTCAGGGGCGGATTAAGCCGGCGGCAGGGGAGGGGGCCCAATTCGTGAGAAAATATTTAGCGGCGAAACAGCCGGTCGATAATTCGCTCAGTTGGGGGGGGGGGGTGGAGGGGGGGGGGGGGGTCGTGAGCAATAATTTTTGTTTGTCCTCGAAAATTTGAAAAATCGCTTCCCCCCCCCCCCCCCCCTTGAGCACCAGGGGATAATAATATTTTGATGTAGGATATAACACAAATATACACTGCTTTCTTTTCGAGGTACTGGTTGAAACTGGTTCTAGGTCAATTACCCCCGAATACAATTACCCCCCGAAAAAAATGCATAACTCACTTATATTTTTGCCACATCTTCTTTAAAATTTCATCAATCTGCTTTTCTTAATTTTGCTACTTTTTTTTACAGAAATTTGCTATTAAGTTGGATTTTATTTTAAGAGAGCTGTTACAAAATTTAAAAAGAATTCATGAAGAAAACAGCGTATTTAATATTTTTTAACTTACCACTTGCCGGGAGCTACAGGATACAATATATCAGCAGGCTGCAAACTACTCCGGGATGAAAATTGGGACCCAGTCAATATCATGCAAGAGTCTCCTCTTATCTGAAAGACTAATCGATTCGTTTTTTAAGCGTGAACGTCAGCGAGGCAGCCAACATTCATTGGGTTTTTGATTGGTTGAGAGCTCTTCAGTTGAGAGCTCTTCACGAGACCGGAAATATTGTTTGTAGAAATGTGGTGTTGGAGGATGATGCTGAGGATATCCTAGTGCAAGGTTTATAGATCAAATGAATTTGGGGTTGATTGTCTTCAAGGGGGGGGGGGTTATTGTCCACGGGAGAAATTGTCCTAGGGGTGGTTGTCCGAGGTGGGTAAATTTCCGGGGGTAATTTTTCAGGGAGTTATTGTACGAGGGGGGGGGGGGGGGAGGGTAGTTTCCCGTGGGGTAATTATCCGGGAGGTGATGGTCCAGGACAATTACCCCTTTAAAAAAAAAATCTGATTTCATTAAAACCAACTTATTATCAGGGTAGACTTCCCCTTTATTGAACAGGGGGATTGTCCTATAGTGGGAATAATCAGGGGGTGGGGAAAGGTAACTGTCCTCGGGGGGAATTGTCCGTACGTCCGTCCTTCTTTCACGTTAACGCAATATCTCAATTATTGTTAGTGTGTATTACCATAGGAAGACAATCTGATTATATTTGGGAGAAACTAGGTCAAAGTTCGAAGGTCACAGAGGTCAACTTATGAAATTCCAGGTATTCTCCTGGTTAACGCGATATCTCAAGAACCGCTAAAGTTATGAGGCTCAAACTTGGTAATGATATGTAGCACCATATGGAGACGACCTGATTAGATTTTAAAGTAGGCCTAACTATATTAAAGGTCAAAGGTTACGGAAGTCGACCTCTGAAATTCCAGTTACTAGTTTTGTAATTGCAAAATCTCTGTAACCATTAAAAATATGAGCCTCAAACTGAGTGATAATATGTATTACATATAGCTCTGATTAGTCTCATTTGACAACGCCCCCTATCGTCAGAGTCCAGCAGCCTAACCGTGTGTTAGCATATGGACTTTTACAACAACAACAAAATCGTTTTTTGGTTAAACGAAAAGCACATCCATCCCGACGTACGTTGACACTAGCTCTTTCATTGGAACCCTCATGTCCCATTGACTTTTGAAAGTTCACCCACCGTAATTTGATCAAAATAGTTCGCCAGCTCGCCATTGCATATATAACGCATGTGTAACAAGTCAAACTTTGGACGCAATTTACCACGCGATTGTAAGATTATAGGTCAAGCACACGAAGGATAACAAGCATGAATTATCATAGATCATTTCTGCTTGGTTCATGTCCACTTCAGCCAACCCCCCCCCCACCCCCACCGTAATTTTTCCATTTAGTATAGGCAAAAATTTTGCCGAGGTAAACAAAAACATGAATATTCATGACACACCATGGACTATTCGATTATTTACAGAGGGGTGCAATTGTGCACCATATCAAACTCCCCTACTTTCAGTCAAGTATTTCATTGTATTATGTAGTTGGAAGGTTTATTTTACTAACTGTTTAATTATCAGATATCAATGAAAGTTTAAAGATATGGAAAAGGTTCTTGTAGTTTATATTTAGCAAAGCAATCTCACATACAAAATCACTATCAAGTGTCGGCTGCTCCGCCGATTGCCGTCTGCTATACGTTCAAGGCACATATTTATCTGTGGACTGTTTTGGAGACAGTTTACTCGCCATTGTAGATTTATGCTTAGCCATCTGACACACATACAACTACCACACACACGAACACTCTCACTTCCCCTCCCCAACACACCATTTCCGCACACCCGGTTCACACATACCCAATGGCACACCTTGTAACATAGTGGAACATTTTACGAAATTGACAATTTTCCTGCAAAATAGACCCCTCGAATCATGTAAGACGTATTTTACCCTATTCTGATGACATGAATGCAAGCCAAGATAACAATGGCTGCGTTTCCATACAGAAATAAAACTAGTTTGCAATTAGAAATAGTGATTTTTGTTGGATAATTTCACAAAATATATTTGCCGCCTCATACAATATGACGTCATTGACAGCTGATTGGCTATAGTTTGGTAGTGACGTCGAACTAGCTACGTTTGTGCTGGCTTTGGTCCAACGAGCGAAAACGAGACATCCGGAGCAATATGCCATATATAAAGAGGATCTGATTGGGGGTTCAAAGGGCAAAGGTCGCAGACTGAGGTCAACTTCTGAAATTACATTTCTGAAATAACAGGTTTTAGCCTTGCCATTGCCCTTTCTCAAGATTCACAAGAGATTTTTTCATTGCGATATGTCACAAATAATGCCATTTATTTCGTATACTGATTTTAGGGCAGAGGCACATAGGAGACGCAGTCGCATTTGCCTTGTTCCTTGATTTTTAACGAGTTGTTTCTGCGCCTGCTCTCTTCACCTACAGATCGCCTGTCATTTACACGCAATGTAGTAGGTTACTTCGATTTCCCGTGTTTGTGGTGTTTTTCTCTCCATATTTTTGTTTTGATTTAATATTCTAGTAGATCAACGAGAAGATCCAAGTAATTGAAATGCAAATTCCCGCTTATTATACTCAGTTTTTCTAGGAAATATATTTCTGTGCTTGCTCAACACCAACACCACCACATTGCCACATTCACAATCACCACCAGAGTATTTTACTATACTTTTACAATGGCATTGAGGTAACCATTGAAGGTTTTATTATTAAAGGAAAATATGTAAAATACATTTTCTTGCCTAATTATATACATAAAGTGGTCACATTCAAAACCTGGTGGAAACGGGATTCTCTCTATGATATTATGACAAACTATGTTTTTTCAACTTGCATTGTTCCGAAAATAGATTTCTTAATATTTCTTAATATTTTTTGAATATCTCCACAGTCAATATTCGTTTAGCAGGAAAAATCTTGTAAGATCACGTTGGAATAATACCTATCATGTTAAAATCGTCTGCAAAGTTTAGACATAGTGATTGATCTCACTTGTAGTGATAGACAATTTAGATTGTGAAACTATTAAGAAATACAATTACAGGAAATGTTTGTATGTTTACCGCAGTAGTTAGGGAAACCGTCAATCATAGCTCAATAGTGAAAGGAACACAACAAGTCAATTTATAAAACAATGTCCGGTGTTCCTCTTTATCACCACTATCACCACCATCTTCATCATTATTTTGAATAATACTATGGTCAAAGAGGATTGGTTAGATAAAGAATATATCATTTTCAATTTACTATCTATGGGAGGTACGTACGTTTTTTAATATTTGCTTGTAATTATAGATTTTTCTTTAAGTAATTAATGTTATATCAAAAAAACATTGTTGTAACGTTGTAAGTACGTAAATTTCATGAAAACCGATTATTAGAAACCGCAACAGTATGTTATTTCGAGAGGAAATAAAAACAGGATGCATTCCCCCATATGACTTGTGAGCAACGAAGAGCCCGAAAATCCTTCTATTTGACAATCACTTTTTAATGTATTATCTATGGGAGGTCAATACGTTTTTAAATGTTTGCTATAATCAAATATTTGACTGACATGAGCGCTATACAAGAACCCACTATTATTATTATTATTTATTATAATTTGATATTTGCTATGAATCAAATATTCATTGCTATAATTAAATATTCTATATAATGAGATGTTTGCTATAATTACATCTGTCATAATCTGCCAACTTTTTAATGATTTATATCGATTCAGTTCTCTCTATATATTTAACCTTCAAATACAAATAATTACAGCAGTGCCCAACAGCCAAAACCAACAGTTAGATATAATGACTCAGTTTGAATACGGCTCAGTATAATGGGCCATGCTCCAGATGCCATGTATAAACAAGCAGTAATAATAATGAAAGTGAGTAGCCTTTGTTTTCTTTCCTATTAGTGAGAGGCAATTGTTAGTTGCATTAAAAAATATGAAATGTGTTTGCACAATTTTTGGTTTTTTCTTTACAGGCATGCTTCAACACATTCATACTGATGTATAAGGAACTAACCATCACAATAGTCTAGTATACAGTATATTGCCCCCTAAAAAGCTATTAACGTTGCTAACAAACACCGTGAAGTAATATAATGATTATCAAAATTAATGAGTCTCCCCTCTCTTCCCTAGGTTACCAATTTGCATCAAATGAAACGTAAAGCTGCCATAACATCTCTGCAGTTTTTCATCAAATTTTTGTTTCACCTTCGGTAGTCCTAGTAGAATGAAGTCATTTCGTATCAACTAATTGCCCCCTTTGTGTGGTTATGACGCACCCTGCATGGTGCACAATTCTTTACCTCAAATGCGCACAGTAAATAGGGTCAATAACTGGGTCTCTGTAGGGAAGTCAAACAACAAAGTTGTTCGATCTACCATGCACTTTAATA
The DNA here is from genome assembly GCA_035222895.1 of Strongylocentrotus droebachiensis. Lineage (NCBI taxonomy): Eukaryota > Metazoa > Echinodermata > Echinoidea > Camarodonta > Strongylocentrotidae > Strongylocentrotus > Strongylocentrotus droebachiensis. Next base: position 10,799 of record JAVYIG010012656.1, read on the forward strand.
ATAATTGTTAGATCATTACAAAATGGTGTGAGCCGTGAAAGAGATATTTTTTTATAAAATTGGGTGTAAATATCATGCACTAAAGGTAACCATGGTCGTCTAGTAAAGGAGGAAAAAAAGAAAAAAAATACTCGGTTTTAACTTTTAATGCCAGGTGCCATACAGCCTAAGAAATAAATTTGTCAAATTTTGCATCCCAAAACAGTATTCCTACAATAATAACATTTATTATTATGCAATTCCATTTGGCACAGCCGGGCACGTGACACCCCCCCCCCCATAAAGTTTATGCTTAATCCCTAAACATGGGTCCCATTTTTGAAAAAAGTATCCCTAAACATGGGTCCTTTTTTTCAAAATTTCACAACGAGCTAAGGGAAGCCTTTCATGGAACACTGTATCCAAAATGGCTGCCATTGTGCAATTTAAAATGGTTTCTCACACCTAGTATTGACCAGAACTCATTATGTACCCCTCTTATAGATAAATTATGAGTGTATTTACCTTTGTTCGAGGATTACAAATATATATTCCATTTCAAACTAGATCCAGTTGATATTCCGGTGGGTAAGAAACCAGTAAAAATTGACCCAAGTTAGTGTAAGAAATGGCTGCCAAAATTGTATTGATTTATCGTTGGAAGTGGGTAACCTTCTTTAATTGTTACAATGGTGATAAATGTGGTAGGTGTCAGTGTATTTTTGCGGTGAAGGTATAACATTCTAGGTATTATTAAAACATTTGGTATTAATACAGCATTATTGCCATTTAGTATCCCGTAAGATACAACGCAGTTCAGCCACTATTGTTTGGTCTGTAATTGACCTAGATTGACAATAAAGTGCATTAAAAAAATCCTGAACTGAAATCAACCGTTGCTTGTTCAGTACCCCTTTTAGCTAGTATCTCTTCGGTAGCTAGATCAAGGGGAAGGAGAAAATATCAAAATTATTATATTGTGCACTTTCCACGAATTTTTATCACAAATTCTTCATCCCCTAACGAACGTTGTTGGAATTTAAACAAACAGAACTTTGTTTTTCCTTGCTCATTTTTCCTGATTGAGGTGTCATATGACAGGGCAGAAACCGAACTTTCTAGAAGTGGGAATATTTCTTCGAAATTCAGTTACCGCCCGCCAAATGACTTTTTGTTTTCCTTCCTTCAAATTGCTTTTAATCACTCATGCGTGAAATATACATCATATGATTTGCATCAAATGAAAGAGGAGGATCTAAGCTTTACAAGTATGTGTCATTTATTAATTATAATTGTGATTAAGTTATGATAAAACATCGATAATTCTCGGTTTCGTTTGTTCTGGGTCGTACTGTATAGTTTTATAGGCCTATTGGTTTGACAAAGTGGTATGTTTTAGGCCTTGAAATTTACGAGGAATACGTTTTTGTGAACGACATCCTCAAAATAGATGGTTCCTTTCTTCAAACAAAAGTTACACTGAATGTTGAAGATAACAAATAAATGTCATTTGCCAAACAATTTTTTGTAGAAAATGTATACTGGCTGAGTAATGAGCAAAGAAAGATAAGGAAATTAAGGTAAGTATAGGCCCGACAGCATATGTGTAGTCCCATATACATGTACATCTTTCTGTGCTTGTTATTTTACAAAAACTGGGCCAAATTTATTATGATTTTGATGACTCCAGAACCTTGCTGTACACACCAATACTTACATGCTACATGATCAACTTTTTCTGCTTCATTCCACACCTTTCTTTCACAATGCAATCGCATGACCAGAACTCAACTTTATCTTTAAGCCCACCGCACACTATACGTTCCGACTATGATTCGATTGCGAGAGAATTTGAAATAACATTTGCTATGAAGATTCAAAAATGTATAATCTTAATGACCGAGGATATGAGTATTCATATTGTTAATCAAATACAAAATGTCAAGGGATTTCGGGCTTCCCTGGAGGAGGAAATGCTAAATCTGTTCAGAATCGTAGTGATGTTAGACCAGTATTGCGATGGTTTATGATTTAAAGCAGATCAATCTTAGTAAAATAATTAAACGCATTCGAATTGCTATTGTAGATACATGTATTCTTATCGTTATATAGAACCTGAATCAGGATAATGATGTTGGTTGCGATTTCTAGTATTGTATGCGACTGGTCTACGATTGGTCTGCGATTGTTTTGCGACTCACAGACTGACAAGAGTTGTTGACGTCATATCCTCTTTCACGCAATCGCAGAGGACATGAATAGACATAGAATGTGTTTGGAATCAGGTTCTCAGAGTGAGAGATGCCAAAAAGGTTTTCATCCCGTGCAATTTCCAAATTTATAAAAAGAGAGCGGTTTGATCGTATTTTCCCCAACTTTGATAGCAAACTACCTAGAGGACAGCAGAAAATCAGAGAAGTAGACTTGTGAAAAATTGAATGAAATCGGCCCCAAAAATCGGTAATCGGTAATGCCTCTGTGATGTAGAGGTGAACAAGTTTCCCATTTGTTCCAACACACGAAATTGAGGTAATTGTCCTGAAGGTTATTGTCCTGGAGGTAATGGTTCTGGAGGGAATTGTCCTGGAGGTAATTGTCCTGAAGGTTATTGTCCTGGCGGTAATGGTTCTGGAGGGAATTGTCCTGGAGGGAATTGTCATGGAGGTAATTGTCCTGAAGGTTATTGTCCTGGCGGTAATGGTTCTGGAGGGAATTGTCCTGGAGGGAATTGTCCTGGAGGTAATTGTCCTGAAGGTTATTGTCCTGGAGGTAATGTTTCTGGAGGGAATTGTCCTGGAGGTAATTGTCCTGGAGGTAATTGTCCTGAAGGAAATTGTCCTGGAGGTAGTTGTCATGGAGGTAATTTGCCTGGAATTAAATGTACTCGAGGTAATTTTTCCTTTGGGGTAGTTATATTAACGGGTTATTGCCTGGGGGTAGTTGTATTGTCCAGTAGATAGTTGTCCGGATACGGATTCAGTATTATCTATGTCCAAATAACAGGCCTACATGAATTTAAAATCTATAAGAAATGGTGATCGTAATAAAATTTAGTATTTCATTGATTACTCATATGATTACTCATATGGCTTTACTCATATGATAATTTGTGCTAGCAGTGGAAGTAACAAGAAATTATAGAGATGGAGAGAGAGAGAGAGAGAGAGATTGGAGGGAGGAGGGAGGGAGAGAGAGAGAGAGAGAGAGAGAGGGGGGAGGAATATATGTAGGGTAGAGAAAAGAGGGGGAGAGTGAGACAGAAAGATAGACACAGTGAGATGCTGGGAAAGAATGGGAAAGGAGAAAGAGACACGGAAAAATACAGACTGTTTACACTTACGGGGGTCAGACGGGAAAAGATGGTGATTATGATGATGATGGTGATGATGAAGATGATAAAGATGAGGGTGGTGAACTTGGTGAAGGTACAGTTAATACAGAAAATTACAGTTAGCAGTAGGTAAAGAAAATAAAGGATCGATGAATGGACATGAATTTTCCTCGTCCTTCCCTATTTGGTTTTCTGCACCATTCCCCTTAAAGTTAGATTAAGTTTATCCGTCGCCTTTTCATGAAATGGTTGCGACAATATGGTTTGTTCCTGATAGATAAAGTTTATATTTTCCCCAAACTTTATTGATCAATCTAAAGAGTCAAAGGATTGATCTATAAAGTTATGAGAAGTCACAAACTGTATCTATCAAAAATAAATCATATTGTCACAGTTATTTTCAGATGAGAGATAAAACAAAGTATTCCAACTTCATAGGCTATGTAACTGTATATCTTTAATACTACGGATCAAAATATAAACGTACCTAGAAGTTATTCCTTTTTTTTTTTTTTTTCTCCCCTTCCACAGGGATCCTTTATTAAATAACATCTTTCACATTATTATGTATACAAGAATTGATTTTTACATGCAGAATTTCAAAATAATATTCTTGGCCATTCAAAATATTATAAGAAAATACATTCATAGATATCAGTTACAAATAAAAGTTCACTTTTTTTAATTATAAATATCACAGATTTAGTTGGCAAAATGATTTTTTAGAAGAAATTAACAACCAGAAACACTTCTTTTCTTTGAGATTTATTTTACGTATATACTTTTCAATGTTATATAACACTTTATCGCTGATATTATGTTTTCAAAAACTGGCAAACACTGTTTGCATTTGGTTGCAAAATTTCTTTCCTGACTATAATCGTAATACAGTTGAGGGCACTGTTATTATTACCGTGAAACCCAAACAACTTTTGATTTCTAAACTTATTATTACGGGACAACCAATACTCAAGTTTAGACCATATTTCGTTTGTATGAATACAGTGACAAAATATATATATAATCGTTTCTACACTATTATTACAGAATGTACATAAGTTATCTGTAACTAATTTAAATCTTAACAAAGCATCTTCCATATAAAGAATTCTATTCAGTAACTTGACCTGAAACCACCTCATGTTAACATCGACAATTGAATTAAAAGGAAGAAGATAATACGAACTCCATACATTATTGTCAAGGTCAAACTCCTGTTTCCACTTTATAAGACTTTTACATTTCTTTATCTTATGTTTCAATAAAGAACGGTATATATGTGCACAACCTTTTTTCACTTTTATTATTAATAAAAATGATTTCGTGATGATACATACAAGAAACGATTCTTGCTGGCTGTATTTCGTTCAAACAATATTGAGTGATTGATTTCAAGAATGAAACGGATTTCATATTTTCTTTGTTTGTCATGAGAAAGACGAAATGTATAGTATTATACGTGGAGTGTATTGATAAGTTTTATTTTGACGTCCTGTTGCATGTATCACATCTACAAAAGGTATTTAAAATGATATCCTACATGACTTGTCTTCCAATAATGAATTCGATTTGAAAAGTACAGGTATATTCACATCCTGTTTACAGAATTTCGTTTGATTTTTTCTATAGGTTTGACATAGGCCTATATCAAAACAGGATCATGAATGATGAAGCTTGTACAACAATCTTCCAACATGAATCGTCATAGATAATATATATGTCTTTAAACATATTCAATTACTGTCATTAGAAATTTCCCTCCTTACTATTTTGTCCCGTCATTTAGACTTAAGTAGACGGTGGCTGCGACCTTGTGTAAAATAAACTAATATAGATGGAGACTATGTGGTTTATTGCATAAATACAAGCACAAGGATTTTGCTACTATCTACATGTTGTACATCAGGCCAGTGCTAGAATTTGCAGCACCTGTTTGTACATCAGGGATCACAAACAACCACTCTGATCTGTATGCATCGAGCGAGTTCAGAGGAGAGCTCTCAGTCCGGCAGCCAAATCCAGATTATTGGCCTAACCTTGTTTTATGGTCTATAGTTTTTTTTCCAATGGATTTTGATTGCCTAAAGCTTCTATTTCAAGAATCCAATTGCTGACACTCTGTCAGCCTTGAGCAATTTAAGAAATATGACGTCATACAAAATGGCCGCGAAAGTACATGATTTTCCATTAAAAATGAATTATAAATATATAATAAGGATTTTTCTACAATTTTGGGCAGCCAAATGTCTGTATCTCTCTAGGACCATCACTACAAAAATGTTTTGTGATGTTGCATGGCCATAGATGACCAGTTTATTTGCATATTTTGAAATAGCGCCCTCTATAAACATATTAATTTGAATAAAATATGTGTGCCAGCCAAATGCCAATTTCATAAATCTATGTCACGTTGAAATCCTATTAAATGCTTTTTTTGGGCAACAATTGCAGTTTTGCTGCATTCATCTTTCATCTTGTTTGTTCCAAATTTAGATAGGGTAGGTGTGGGGGAACTGGAGACCCTACATCTGCATAATTTACATGAACATGAACAATGTTACACATGTACAGAAAGTTTTGTATTCTCTTCAGTAATTGTTTCTCTTTATTTGGTAACAAAATTGTGGTCATGATGTAACTGATTAATAAGATAACAATGATTAATGACGTCTTCACCAAAGGTCTCTCATTACCTACATGTGTAGGTAATGAGGGACAGTTACAAATCAAGACATTTTAAATACAATTTGAATGAAAATGGGATTGTTATAGTTAGTACAAACACTTTTTGAAAGAGATACATGGAGCCAATGAACTTACTGTAATTTTTAAACGATTTTAAGACAATGTGGCCCACAATATTTTTGTAGTTTTTTGTTTACAGTAATAAAGGTGCTCTAAATTATGTTTAAATACTTTCAGAATAATGTTCTGGCAATGTGACTTTTACGTGGATCAAACTCACAGCATAGAAACAACTTCTTAAAATGAAATGCATTCAAATTAGAATGGTGACACAAACAACCAAATATATCTCATGGTAGTGCCTTTCAACATGAAATGGACAACTGGGGGAAAGTAGGCCCCCATCTTGGACCTGGTGTCCCCCATTGCCTACACACATTTCTGATCAGACACCATTCATAATGTGCATTGCAACACCCATTCACAACATACGATGGCCATAAGTTTTCTGTGATGGTTGGCACACTTCATAAACTTCCTTTTAAAACAATTTTTTAAGAGCCACCCCTAAATATCTGCATACACCACAACATTAAGAGAAAATTGTGTTTTTATATCAGAGCAAAATTTTTAATCAAATTGCTTATCTTGGTCAATTTTGCCAATTTTCTTGGAAAGAGAACACATTGCAGTCTTCGAAATGAATTGAATATATGCAGTAGTGTTGTTATAGGCCACATATGGCGCTATAGCAATATTGGAGCCAACACGGACAGACAGTGATGGGTTCAAGCTTGGTGGTCTCCCATTCCCTACGGTCTCCGGTTCCCTATACCTACCCTACATATGTCAAGAAACAAAAATGGCTTTGAAAGAATTCACTTTTCATCAAATCGGTGAAAAGTGGTTTTACGGCACACATTATTATTCCATTGATAGGCTTTATTTAGACCAGCATTGCTCCAACGTCAGTGAATGTGGATAAAGCAGTTGACATCTGTACTAGACAGATGCATGAGTTTCAAAAGAAATTACCTGGTGGATTCTATGACACAATTTTCCAAGAAAGTTCATACCATGGCAGCCATGAAGAAGTCAATTAATGTTGGGGTACGAAAGTCTATGGAAAGTTGATCTACTCCAAAGTAATAGGACTGCAGGCAAGTTCAAGAGAGGTCAATGTCAAGTACATTTTGTCATAAGAGCTTTCACCAGTCCCAACAGCACTCTTTGATGATTCTGGAAACGAGCACTCCCATGTCAAAGGCGGACTTATAGAATTTGACAAAAGTTGAGATGCCAGCCAGGCATGAGACACTGGAACAACCGTGTACAGTCATTGAGGGTTGTGCTCTACCGTGGATGAAAATGATGTTTGCTTGGTGTTTGACAGATCCAAGAGTATCTAGAGGTCACAACGGGTCGAAAGTCTTCCAACCGAGTCCCGCATCACTGCTGCCCTCCAAGAAACTATCTCTCACTGTTCATCGTCGTCGTTTTCATATAGATCATGGCTCATCCTTGTGACCCGTTTGATGAGACCTTTCGATCGGCATCTGTCTCCTGTAGAGTGTATTTAGTATTTAGAGGGTGGCTAGTGATTTCCCTAAGGTCGTCACTCCATCTGAGCTTGAGTCTGCCTTTGTTACGTGTTCCTTCAAAGGTACCTTGAATGATAATTTGTCAAGGTTGTCTCCTGATCTCCTGCTAACGTGACCAAACTATTGTAGCTTGTACTTGTCAATTCTGGTAGCAAGTGGCGGTTGATCTCCGATGATGGACATTAATTGTGTCCATTGGTGATGTAATCTCTTCATGATATCCCAAGTAGCTTCCTCCAACACCACATTTCAAAGGCAGATATTACTCTCCTGTCTGCCTTTTCTATCTCGCAGCCATAGAGTTCCTACTTGGAAAAACAATGCCTTCATTACACGGATCTTAGTGGCCAAGGTGAGGTTCCTGTCCTTCCGGATGTTTGACAGTGTTGAGGCCGATGTTTAAGCCATGGTCAGTTGTCTCTAAGTTGATATCTACCGAGCTTCCACCCTCCTTGACAATCATTGACCCGAGAGCATTATATAAACTTGTCCACTTGATCAACTTCTTTTCCATCAACCACCATGCTCTGTTGCATGTAGTTAATTTCCACCAATCATGATCTTGGTCTTTTTCACATTGAGGTAGGGTCCAATTAAATTATTCACTTGCATCCTTCACGCTTTTTTAAGGAGTTTAAGTAGTTCTTCTGATGTTCTTGTTATAAGTGTTGTCAGTGGCATAATGAGCAAAAACACTTAGAGGGGCAGAAAAATAATCTGCATCACCACCACTCATACATGTTACATGCAGGCCCCGCGGAACGTTTTTTAAAGCGGGGTGGGGGGGGGGGGTAAAGTATTTACGATCAGGAAGAGAGCGAAAATTGGCCTAGGGTCAAGGGGGCAGGGCCCCGGAAGCTGTAGGCAGCTAATAATTGTCAGATGAGCATCCATGCAGGGGCCTAGCTGCCTTAGGGCCCTAGGTGGGGTTCAAGGGGCATTCAAGGGGCATTTTCCTCCTTCAAGACATATAAGTTTGGGTGTATTCTTGGTCAGTGACTTGATGTGTTTAAACATGTCTCTAGTGTTGCTAACAAAGTTGTTCGACATCATATATGCGCGAGTCTGCCGGATGATTGGGAGCTCAGAAATAGGCAAAAGCACAAGCTGGTCATTACCGTCAAGATGAGGTTCTTGTTGAAGTGATTGCAGGCAGTGATGTCATGCCAAGGAAAGGTTTGTCCGCAACATAATTATGTAGAAGCAGGCAACATCATATAGTACAGCAAGCAATTCGAATCGCTGCTAATAAGAAGAGGTAGTTAGGGTCCTAGTGGAAGATGCAGACGTCTACGTACTACTTTTGCATCATTATCTACATGACGGACTAATAAAATGCCAATGACCATGGAGACGCCCATAACAGATCGAACGTGATGAAGCAGAAGATTCGACTCCCTTAGGACTCAGTTGGCAATGTTGATGCAGCATGGTCATCTGTCATCACTCAACCTACTCAATGCTTTGCTTCATGGTATGAACAGTCAACAACCAGCTCAATGTCAGAGGCTCGTAGCTATCAAGGGTCCGAAGACTATAGGAGCTACAAATACCCCAAACCTTGCCTCACTACCTCAAACTACTGAAGCATTTGTAGAAAATGTTAAGAGAGCTCATTTGCAAACATGTGTGTGGAAGCACGCCTTCAGTCACGACCTCACTTCGAACACATTTGTTTTGAATATTTTTGAAGAATTAAGTGTTAAATGACTCCCTCTTCCCTCCTCTCTATTTCTATTTCACTCCCATCCCCCCTCTCTCAGGTCTCTGAATGTCTCTCTCTCTCTGCCTCTTCCTCCTTCTCCCTTCATCTCTCTTTCCTCCTCTCCGTTTCTCTCTCTCACTTTCTGTCTCTCCCTCCTCCTCTCCACCTCTTTCTCTTCTTCTGATGTTTTACAGTACAACATTCTTTAATTATCGGCTATTCTTACTGTGACCAATAATACCTAAGGACTTCAGTTTTTTCATGTGCAATATGTTTATACATGTAACGTACTCATGTCACACTTGTGATTAGCACACTGCCAAGACCGGTCCCCAACATACAAAAAACCTGTGTATAAACATGCATTAAGGCATGGGCACACAGAAGATATTTTTATGTTGGGGACCGGGGGGGAATTCGATGAATTATTGAAAATTTATTGCATTTTTCTCTTTTTCTTTATATTTGTGGGAACTGCCCCTACCCTAGCCCCCCGCTGCATACAGTCATGGTTCAGTGGCAAAGCAATGGCCTCTTAACTGTGAGGCCCCATGATTAAAACCCTGTCGATGTGCTATATTAGTGCCCTTTTGTGTGGCATTAATCCTCATTACTGTCATTTATGACTTAAGGGCGTAGGTCCCCTAGTTGATAAGCATAGTAGCATACACATGCTTTAGTAGTCACGCAGAACAAACACTGGCAAATTATTATTTAATAAAATCTGAGAATGTATACTATTATCTAGATCTATTAGGAATAAGTCATGGTCAAAATAATTCCATAAATGAAGGTTAAAAAAAAATATTCCAACTATATGAGCGACAGTGTACAAGGCTTATCGAACAAGAATAACAAAGGATTCCCTGCAGTCATTATTTCAGCACTGCTTTATTTTCTTCTTTCTTTAACCTTTATTTACCTTTCGGCCAAAAATTGTTATTTTAACCCAATTATTACTGAGGTGCATGTATTCGTTATCGAATGTAGAGCCTTGAAAAAGGGCATATCCCTGTAAATTTCACACAGAAATCTGACATTCCAGAGTAATTTTTATATGCTCAGCATGAAGTTTGACATTATATATGAGGGGAATTATCAAAATATTCTTAGGATGACCATAATGTCTCGCTAACGTAATCTGCACATGATCATCATTCCATGTCACACGAGGCACGAGCATTCTTCGTTCCCTTTGAGCATAACTTATATATCATCATTATGTTTGGTAGCTTACAATGGAGACTAATTGAAAAACGAAATAACCAATATTAAGTACTGCAATCAATCAGAATCAGTAGTTTCCATGTTCCCCGTAGCGGAATGCGAAAGTCCTTATTCTGAGGGGTTTTGATTGCGCTGGAGAGTCCAATTGTATATTGTGTTAATTCCCATAGGAACAACCACGGAAAATCTTTCTTGAAAGGGTGCGTTAACTAGTCTTCCACATCAGTCGTTTATAATAGAAAATTAAAAAAAAACTACTTTTAAGTAGTTTTGCAAATCAGGCATCTGTTTATCAAAATAACAAAAAATAACATCCATTTCTTTATATGTATGGAAATTCATTTTTTAAAGTAAACTAGCCTTGCATAATTGACAGTCCTTACAAATAAAATTACAAATAAAAATTAGCCGTCATTTTATTTCTTTAATTTTAATCAGACACACGTTTATAAATAGCAGGTAAATGAAATACTTCATCACCAAACACCTGGGAAAGAAGCATTGATAAATTTGTATACATTACTTGATAAACGACTTCACATAGTACGTCACGTTATTAAGAAAATGGCGGTGCCCATGTCTTGCTGAGAAACTGTTCATTGATCTTGTTTTATACCTCTCTCATACAATTTGGTGGGGAATCTTGTAGATTCATGGGCAAGAATACAACAAATCTCTCAGAATAACTTAAGATATTTCCTTGGGTGGGGTTTCCTTTAAATATGATCTTCAAAGTCATCTTTCTTCAGTTGGGCATCATATTACAGTCCCAGAAATCCAAACATCTCCCTGAAAATACCTGTTCCTCAATCCTAATTCCGGGGGGTGTTTCCACAAAGATCTGAAGTCGGAGTAACTTTAAGTTGGACTTAAAAAATTATGGGGAGCCATTTGTAGCCTTAAAATATAATATGTTCAATAGTGAAAATTCAAGTATTTTAGACTTTTCATAAACTCCATATGAAGAACATGAAATCTCCCATGATAATAGAAAATATGAATGTTTTGAATTCACATTTTATGCCTTCTGAAATAACTTTTACAAAATATTTTCAAGGATGCTAATGGCTTTCCATTTGTAAAAAAATATTTAAAAGGCATATGATTCTGATTCAAAACATTCATATTTTCAATTATCTTGGGAGATTTCATGTTCTTGAAGTGGAATTTATGAAAAGTCTAAAATACTTGAGTTTTGCTTTTGAGTGTATTTCATTATAAGGCTACAAATGGCTCTCTGTAATGTTCAAGTCCAGCTTAGAGTTAACTTCGACTTCGGATCTTTGTGAAACACCCCCCAGAACTAGGAATAAGGAATAGGTATTTTCAGGGAGATATTTAGAGTTAAGTTTGACTTAGGAACTTTGTGAAATACCCCCTGGTCTTTCATCTCTCAGGGTTCTTCATCAACTGAACATGGTAGACATTGCCCATATCACTCTGGCAATTTATTATTCTTCACTTGTCCTTGACTATTGGATTGACATTGCACTATGTCATTGAATGCTGATACCTGTATATCCATGGCTATTTTGTTCTCATTGTCACTCTCCTTCCCCTTGTAGCTTCATCATCAGTTTCAATCTCTCACTGTTCAAGAAGTCTAAACATCTTCCTCGTAAATTCTGGGGAGTGTTTCACAAAGACTAAGATCAACTTTGAGTTGGACTTGACAATGGCAGGCTGTTTATGCCATTGTTTGCTCTCACCATTGTTGAAGAACAAAAGTCCTAAAGATAAAGTTGAGTTCTGGTCATCCGATTGCATTGTGAAAGAAACGTTGTGGAAAGGATCAGAAAAGGTTGATCATCTAGCATATAAGTATTGGTGTGTACTGCAAGATTTTGGACTCATCATAATGATAAGAAAATTGGCCCAGTCTTGGTAAAGCTACAAGCACTGTACACAAAAAGATGTATATGGGACTACACAAACACGTAAAAATCGGGACAAATTTTTACGATGTCACATGCGATATTTAGAATATTAAAGCATTTGAAGAGCCATGCTTTAAGGGAACAAATTTTATCTGATGTTCTTCCACACTTGCATAATAACAATGATAACGCTCACAAATTATTTTTCACCTCTTCCCAGAACTCAACCTTCTCTTTAAATATAACTTACATTTACAATGCAAGTAATTTTTTACTTCAACAATGAACTATCAAAATGTTTTAATTCTGTAGATTTTTGATGTCACTTGAGAGACCAATGGTGACAACAAATAGTGGCATGAGTCCAACTTATAGTCAATATTAGTCTATGTGAAACACTCCCCTGGTCTACTATCTGGTCTACTATCTGTATTTATCAGAGAGATGTGAGTTGGTCTAGCGGTACCTATACTTGGTCAGCTCTTTGTCTCTTTGCCTACAAACTGGCTCAGATGGACCTCTGTTCAAAACCAATTATGTCTTTCGGATGGTGACGTTAAAGGTCAGTCCCCGGATGTAAACAATCATACCTGATTGATTAATGTCTGTAAAAACCCAATTACACACAATGTGTTGATCAACTCAGCATGGTACCACTTTGTGAATTCTAACATTTCCATGGCCATTTCATTCTGTCACTCCCCTATCCAGCATCTTTATATTAACCTTTGTCCATCATAACACTGCTCATGAACATCTCCAAGAAAATACATCTACCTCATTATTTCAGAAGGGGGGGGGGGGGTGTTACCGTGTTTCACAAAGATACTAAGTTGAACTTATCTCTAAGTTGGATTTAACAATTATGGAAAGCCGTGAGCATCTTTGAAAATATTTTGTAAAGTTATTTTAAAAGGCATAAAATGTTGATTTAAATCATTCATATTTTCTATTATCAAGGAGATTTCATGTTCTTGATGTGGAATTTATGAAAAGTCTAAAAAACTTGAATTTTTGCTAATGAATACATTTTATTTTAAGGCTACAAATGGCTCTCCATAATGTTCAAGTCCAACTTAGAGTTAAGTTCGACTTAGGATCTTTGTGAAACACCCCCCTGGTCTCCCATATAAAAGTTTATCAGCTGGGCATCATACTGCTTTCCATGAATTCTTACATTTTGATGGCCTTTATTAATAATAACTGTTTCTTATAAAAAGTTTTACCAGTTACAACGTACCCAACCAAAGCACTTATAGTATTATTATCCTGGTCACTGGATTCTGTTACGATTCTGCACTTTATAGTGCGCACTCTCCACTCCTTGAGGAGCATTCCAGTCAGTCGCCTCCTTAACAGGTGCGCACATGCTAATCCAACCACATTAATGTTTGCATCCTACCGCAAGCAATGTAGATAACATGCCTTGCTCAAGGACATGAAAGCTGTTACAGGCATTGAACCCACGACCTTTGCATTCACAGTCAAGTGATTAAACCACTCGACTATGATACCTCTACCATTTTTTTCTCACTCTCACTCTCCTTCCCGCCATCTTTAAATCATCTTCATCCATTATAAGAAATGTTCATGAACTCTAACCATCACAAAGAAAATAAATCTTCCTTATTATTTCTGGTTTTCCATCAGCCTCTATCAGCTGGGCATCATACTGCTGTCCATGAATTCTAACATTTCCATGGCCATTTCGTTCTCACTGTCACTCTCCTCCCCTCCATCTTTGCCATCTTTCTCCGTCCCTTTATCATCCTCCATCACACCTTGTCCAACATCCAAGACATCCTGCTCTTCCATCTCTTCCCCTTCATCGTCTATTCCTTCTTCATCTAACTCTTCCTCATCTTCTTCATCATCTTCTTCTTCTTCACCTAACGCTACTTCATCTTCTTCATCTGGCTCTCCTTCCTCCTGTGTCTCCGGAGTGGATGCAGATGTTGAAGGCACAACACTCTGACTAGCATCAGCTGATAAAAAAAAAAAAGGATACTTGAGAGTAAATAGTGTAAAAAGACAAAATCAGTACCATAAACAGAGATGATCACGACCATATTAAGATTTAACATGTTCATATCCATTAACGGAATACTATGACTGTTTGAACAAAACTGTTACAGAACTATTTTTATATATATGAAGGCTACTGGCTTTAGCACATAAATAAGGGGAAAAGGAAATAAAAAAGTGTTATGGACATCAAACAGAATTTTAAAAAAAAAAATTCCCAGGGAACAAGTATAGTACAAAATTATGGTCATTTTTGTTTTGATGTTTGTACAATGGATTTCTTGAAAACAAGACAAACATTTACCGTTCAGAGGCATAAAAAAAGAGCACCTAAAACTTGATGTATACTGTGCGGTCTTAGAAGGGTCAAAATGAATATAAGCTGACTCTACCTTGACAAAAAATCAAATGCACTACAAACAGGAATGAGTACATGGCATAACAGTCACAGATATATGGCATTTTTCAGATAAAATTTCTCTTCATATTTCAAATATGGGGGCATTTGAAAGGAGGTCCTTTTCATGAGGTACCGGTATCTCTACTACAATATTCTTTCAAACTAACACACAAAGAAAATTGAAAGCTCACAAGTTATTTCTCACCTTTACCAGGGCTGTCAACTTTGGGGAACTGCTTCAAGGTCGTATGCAACTTTTTTTTGCTCAACGCACTAAAAATAAACTCTTTTTTTTTACTCGAACCCCACCCCCCCCCCCCCCCCCCCCCCCCCTTTGAGCAACAACAAAAAGTAAAATTGTGGTAACCATGTCTGGCAGGAGGTTTTTTCATAAACCGGGAGATCCTACATCGGAGCGGGAGAGAGGGAGGAAGGGCATCGTGGCGGGAGTCTCCCACTACGAGCTGGTGGGACGGCGGGATAATGAGGGTGGTCGCGTGAGACTCCCTCTAAATGCGGCAGAATTGACAGCCCCGCTTTTAATTCCTAGAACTAAACCCTCTCTTCAGCACTCCTTTTAATACACAAACATTTACAAAGTTGGTTAAGTCATGATCTTTAGATCCCTTTTTGACCATACATTGCGAGACAAACAAATATCACTAGCTATATTATTTTTGATAGGTTTACCTTGCTGCAATTTTTTTGCATTGACTTCCAGTACGGTATCCTTGATCATCTGAGTGAGGGCATCCCGGAGCTGACGGAACATCTCCACCTCAAAGTAGCCCGTCTTCATGTTGGGCCTCTTCTTGTGCCAGAGGGGGTTGGTGACGATGGCCTGGAGCTCTGGGTCCTCCAGGTCACACAGCTGGTAGAACATCTGGTGGTATGCCGGCAGGATGCCTCGCCTCATGATGTAGTATGAATCCTACAGGTGTAACAGATATTAAAGGCAGGCTTTACTACTTCAGCTAGAAGGGATTAGACCACCCAGCGAGCCAGCGAGGTCACTGTGACAGGTGGCTATCTCATTAACTCAGCTCTCATTTGACATAAAAAAAAGAGGATTATGGGGGACCAACAGGCACCGATTGTGGAAGTTTTCTATATAGAGTGAGCAAGTAGCTACAAGTAGGACAGTGTGCCTTTATTGAATCTATTTTATTCAATTTAGGTGGAATTGCCGGCAGAAAGGCGTACCGTAAATCTTTGTGTATAAGACGCACCTCTTTTCCACTGAAAAAAAGTCGGGGGTGCGTCTTATAAACAGGTAAAAGATTTTGTTTTTGTTTTTGTTAGTGTCGATTTATGCCTGGCAATGTCTCCCAGCTCAGTCATACATGTTGTCTTGACTCACCACTCGGAAACTAGAACACTACCTGTATGTCCAGATTTCTGTTTGGACTTGAAGGAAATAATTTTCTGTCATCTTTAGTTTTAAAAACAACAGTGTTACTATTATTTGTGACAAGTTCACAAGCACAAATCTGCGCCTTCAACTGCACCTCACAGTAAAATAAAGGGTTTTTGAAAAAATTCTCGGCCCCCAAAATAGGGGTGCGTCTTATACGCAGAGATTTACGGGTAGGCACATTGCACAGTTCTGCTAAATGCAGGTATGCACTTGCGTAAAGCAGAAAGTCCTTAGCATTAAAATGCCTGTAATGTCAATAGTATCTGCTTATTTGATACTAAACTACTCAAATTAAGTCACTACAATGGATCTTTCTCTTAAAAAAAAAAATTGTTTGATAAATAGAAAAATCCCTGTTCTGTATAAGTAATGGTTGGAGCAGTCAAAACCTTGTCAGCAAGCTACCAGCCATTTACTTCATGGCATGCACGCATACAAATGTCCTTCTGCCAGTGGCTAAATGTTCATTTATTCATTGGGCCCCGTTTCATAAAACTTATTATCAATTCGAAGTGTCACATTTCTAATTACAAATTTGCTCTGGGTTTTGCTTTTCCTTTTGGTTTCTTGCTTCGCCTCTGGCCAGCTCTGATAAGCTCCATTGCATAGTACCAGAATATGTTTTGTTTCAGTTCTCATTCATTTGCTTAGCACCGGAATTGCAGAGTTGGCCCTGCTTTTTTTGCAGGGCAACTAACCCTATACTTTAGGTGGGGTTAGCCTGCTTTGGCAAATTCATGTCTGAACAGAAAGTGGATGCAGCTAAGCTCAGGGGGGCGTTTCACAAAACTTGTCATCAGTGACAAATGACAGTTTTTGTTATAAGCTACTGAAATCCTTGCTTCTGCTTGGTTATCAGCAGATTTGTCACTGATTTTTGTCATTTGTCATTGAAAATAGGCTTTGTAGGTGGGGGTAAAAAGACTCCCTCCCCTTTAGCTCCATCTATAGTCCGGGGCTATTAAAGCAAAATTTTACCAGTGTGAAAAGCACATGATAGGAAGGGAAATGAACATTCTTGTGACTTACAATAGTTTCCTTATGATCCACCTGCTGGCCAGGATTGCTGCCTAGTAGGGGTGTAGGAACGCCCTTCTTGTGCTTCAGGGATTGGTGAGGGTAGAGAATCATTCGTTTCTTCTTCAGCAGCAACTTCAATCTCTTGTCAGTCAGCTCTGCAGTGTATCAAAACAGTTGAGAAACATAAATGATTTAAACCCCTAAAAAAAATTCTGCAATTCAAGTTTGAGCGTTGATATCATCTCTTGTGTTACTATATTATCATATATGACAATAGTATCATTGATGAGCCTGTTTATTACCATTTACAATACGCCCAATTAGTAATGATTATGTAATCATGGACTGTGCAGTGCCCCTATATATGGGGTCAAGTCAAAAGTAAAATGTTGCAAAGTACATTGTTATTCCTTCAAAACACGATCCATCCTCCAATATAAGTAAAGAATTCACTATTGACAATCATCATCATTGTCATCACTATTGTGATTATCATTATCATTATTGTTGTTGTTAGATGCTGCTTGTAAGTATCGGCTTGCATGGTGATGTAGATATACAGTAGGCTTGCGGTAGCACCATGTGAGAGAGGGGATGATTGGGGAGTCCTGAAAAGGGCTCTCGGTAATCTTTCTTAAGTGTGTGTAGTCCTGTGCAACCGCAAGCCTTCTATATATTGTTATTGTTGTTATTATTATCAATATTATTAATAATAATAGCTTCCAAACGGTTTCTTTCACAATGCAATTGCATGACCGGAAACCAAGTTCATCTTCAAGATAAAATGAGAGATTAAAAAAAGCATTATATCCCAGAGTGGTACTTTGGGTACATTTTACCTTTCCTTATCCTAAAATCAAGAAGCTGGTATTTCTTTGACTCTGGATATTCTCTGGGGTCGTAACCCATGCGGCACCACAGCCCTCTCCAGGGACCCTGTTGGAAGTAGTACGCCACCACGCAAAGGATACCCTTGATCAGGATGGTCGAGATCTCCGTGTTACATCGCAATGCATTCCGAGACCATAGGGGGCGCTGTTCAAAGAGCTGAAGAGAAGAGAGATGAAAAGGTAATGGGATGTGTTTCTCCTTTACGATGTGCTCATTGAAAATTGTAGATAATAATATAAGTATTGCATATAAATGCATTCCAAGACCATAGGGGCACTCTTGAAAAAGCTAAGATGAAAAAAGACAAAGTAATGGATATACATGTATGTTCACTATTCTAATTACAATGTCCTTATTGAGAATGGTACAGATCTTGGTGGTGCATTGAAATGCATTACGACAACATAGGGGCACTCTTCAAAAAACTGAAATAAAAAACATGCAAGTAATGGAAATCATCCTGATTATGGATACTGTTCCAAGAATACAAGGGCCGAACTATTGAAAAAGTTGTAAAAGCTTCTGGCGCGTTAAATGGCTGCAAAAAAGCTGCAACAATTTTTTTTTAAATGAATGGCAACTGGCGCATCAAAGGCCTTGTGCGTTTTCGCTGAGCTTTCTACGTGTTATACAGGTGTAAGCTTTAATATGTCACATTCTCAAGAAACATGAATCGGGACTGATCAATTTCTCACATACTTCAATAAACAATTGAAAAACTTGGTAACGGTACATGAATGATTTAGTTGTGAACTGTACATGTACTTGCAACTTGCACAACATCATCAGCAAGAGATACATCACATGTACATGATGTAGCTAGCAATAGTCTTCGAGTCAAATACACAATTTGAAGGGACTCATTCTCTACCCTCAAAATGATGGGGAAAAATGAATGAGAAAGAAAATGATCTATAGAACTGCAACTTAAAAATAAACATACAAGTAAAACAAAAAATTAAAATGAAAATATTAAGATTTCAATTTCAAAGGTGAATTATTAAAGTCATCAAAATGGCACTATTTTCACACCACCTCAAAGAACAAGAAAACGGAATTGATCTTTGGTCTACATTATTGTTTCTTTCATAATGTATAAGTATGACATACACGCTATACAAGAACCCACTTTTAAAGGCATCGTTTAACAATGTTAAATCTGAGAAGCATATGGCCCTACAGTCACATTGAAGCCCTAAACAAATTGTGCTTCAAAATGAACATGAAGTGCCTCAAAAGAGTAAAAATCTTTGGGTAACCGGTTTAATAACCAGGTACTCATTTTCCCCAATAGACTGTAGTGTTTTAAAATTTTGATTTCCAATCATAAATATCTTCATAATCAGACAGGCGATCGGCTTGTAAAAGTCACAGGTTCCTGACTGACCTAAAGGTTTATAATTATCGTTGCAGCATGAGCTAAATCCAGGATTTTGTTTCAGAATCTGATACAAAGATACCCAATCCCATGTACATGTAAGTATTATTATCATAAAATCTTTTCAAAAATTTCCTTCAACTCCTTGTCGTGTTCAGTATTTTCTTCCATTCTTCAAAGAAAGAGTAATCCCCAGTCCAGACAACCAGAGGGCAGTGGAACACTACACTGTATACAAGAATTGTATACGGTAGCTATAAGTTATGTCATTACAATTTGACTGTATAAAGTAGTTTGAACGTTGAATAAAAAAATGCATAGTGAAATAATGTACATGGCAAAAACGAAAGTTTAAGCATCTTTTCAAATGAAAACTCAATAGAGGAGCAGGGTCCTGTTTTAGTCTAAATGTTATTGGAAGAAACCGAATAACTGGGCGGGGCTTAACGTGAGTGCATATTGATGATTGGTCGGCTGTTATGTCACCTGACCTTTTCAAAATGAGTTGCTCTGATCAACGTTTCAATTATGTTGTTATCCAGTCTGTACGCACCTTTTGCTATCAGACGATTCCTTTATTGTATGACGTTTCTTCAAACGATTTTACATGTACATGTAGTACATGTAGTTTAAACTTCTTCCAGTTTGAACAGGCTAATGATTTAAAACTTGATCAGCCTTCAACAAATCTGGGGGGTGTTTCACAAATATCCTTGAATAAGTTCAACTTAACTCTAAGTTGGACTTAAATTATGGAGAGCCATTTGCAGCCTTAAAAAAAATATATATTTGAATGCGAAAATTCAAGTATTTTAGACTGTTATTAATACCACATCAAGAACATGAAATCTCCTTGATAATAGAAAATATGAATGATTTGAATCAACATTTTATGCCTTTTAAAATAACTTGTACAAAAAATATTCATACATGTAGATGCTAATGGCTTTCCATAATTGTTAAGTCCAACTTAGAGATAAGTTCATTAACTTAAAGTGACTTGGTAACATTGTTGAAGCTTAATTTTTGTATAAAATGTTACTTATTTCTTGTACTGTACGTACTAACCCTCTGACATGCAAAAAATCCTGAAAAAAATCTCAAACCACAAAGATATCTATGGTTTTCTTTGAAGGCGTCGATGTACGTCACCCTCTAACAGTGATTAACAGTAAATTCTCCCAACTATTTTTGAATTTTCCCAACCATTTTTCCATGAAAAAAAGACATAAAACAGGCTATAAAAAATCTGTCAACACTTACATGTATGGAATTGAATGTAGAGCGGCGAGCCAATTTATTGCTTTGTGAGATTTCCATTCATCTAAAATGTAATTAAATTGTAATAATATAGTTGGGAGAATTAAGGAATCGATCAGATCAGTTTTTCCCAATTTGTACCATGAATATAATGGTCCGTTTTCACTCAAATTTTCAGATTATCTTTAATTGTACATCTAGCATTGAAGTCACTACCTTAGCACCACTATCTCTCATCTGAACAATGTTACCAAGCCCCTTTAAGGATCTTTGTGAAACACCCCCTGGGATGATGGCAGGAAATAATTTCCCTTTCCTATAATATCCAATGAGACATGTACACCACTCTATTAATTGAATGATCCATAAATCTCGGCAAGGAAACTCAATATGCCTTAGGAAACGTGTATTACACTTTGAGACAGGATATTGCAGCTTAACTTCCTTTTTCGATAATCTCTCAGAATGTTATCAAAGTGATAAAATAGTCTGAACAAGTTAATGTCAAACTCTTCTAAAATAATTCAGTCCTTCAGCAAAATTAGTCTGATCATGTGCATGTGATAGAATGTATAGAATTGGCTTTCCTTTTATTTTAGGGAATTTAAATGTACAGTATTTGACTGATCTATACCAGTTAATACTTCACTTATGATTCAAAGGTCATCAGATTATAATGCTCTCTATAAATGTAAACACATTTAATTACACTGTAGCATGTGCATATTTGCATAAAGTTCTAGCTGCAAGCTTGAAACTTAGATGCCATGAATACTATACACCACGCAGTACATGTACATCTATTAAGCATGGTCTGGATGTGAACCGCTGGTTTGTCATAGTTATTGAAGTGATGTCAATCGTCCGCCCGTCCGTCCCAGCGGTCTGTAAGAGCCAGGGACATTCCTGGAATACCAGAAATGTCTAGTCAAACTAAGACCTAGATGTGAACAATAGATCCTGCTCACTGGAGAATAAAGGGCAGCCTTTGTTGCATTGTAGCATCAGCAGAACACAAGAGAAAAGGAGAACTTTCATTGATTTGCAGCACTCAGGAGGCCTTCAGTCATACAAAACTACTTTAAAGGGAGTCACGCGTCACTTTCCATGTGCAGAAGGCCACAATTCGCTGACACCAGACTTGGTGGAAATACCACTAATGGGAATACAAATCTGCACACAGCAAACCCGTTGGCCAGTCAAGAATTCCCCCCTAATCTCTCGGAGAATGAGGGAAATGCAAGCATTACATAAGGTCTAATGTTCATAAAACTCAAGGCTAACCCTGGTGATTGACAACAACTTTTATTGGGTAAACACCCGAACATGTCGAATTCCCCATGCATGACTACAGCTGTCTACCAGTGTCTTTAACTAGTGTCTAGAAGACAGTTGGAATATTACATTGCTCTTTTGAGAATGTGCAGGGCACTGAACAAAGGTGTCCCAGGCTGTGTTGAATAACAGGAACTGAAAGGAGCTCTTGTTGTATAACATTGAATGCATCATATCATCTTGTATTTGAGGTGGTTTGATAGCTAAACTCTGTTGTCTTCAGTTTGTGAAATAATAGGCAACCAACATGACGCAGGAGTACCCAGCAGTCTTGGCGACATTCATCCTCGTCTTCTTCACGACGGTCGGCTGCAATCTGATTAGGTCTTTGACCAAGAGAATCCTGCGGAACGATCCGGTCTGGTACAGCTATGCTGCTGAACTCATCTCCACGTTCCAACTCGTCGCAGGCGTCATCGAGGGCGACATCATCCTGGAGGAGTACGGCCTCTACTGGTACGCTCTCTATCTCTGGATTCTCTTTGTGTCTGAGAGCCTTACGTTCGACGGCGACTCCACGGCCAACACCTGTATGATCTGGCAGTCCATGCTCAAAGGTGACTTTAGTCCTGGGGTGGCGCTGTCCAAGATATGCCTTCAGGTTGTCGGAGGGCAACTAGCATATCCCTACGTGCGCTTCATGTGGAAGGTGGTACCGACCAATCGTCATCAGAGGAAGGTCTCGCACCTGCTTCAGGTCTACTGTGCTTCTGCATTGAATGTCTCAGTCTTGGAAGGTGGCTTTGCAGAAGCTTTGGCCACCCTGACCTATTTCATGACCCTCAACTTTCAGCCCAAAGGAAAATACAGTGGAATGTTTGCTGATGCCGCAATCCAGGTTTTGATCATCGTCACAGGTAAATGAGTTTCAATAGAAACAATGATTTTATTTATTTATTTATTTCGTTTTATTTCAACAGGGTAGCCCCATCAGTAGTTAAAATACGGTACTGTTATTCTTGGGGGCCCTGCATAACATAAAATATATACCTGTAGACATAGACATACATATACATGAAAACATCATCACATGGTGAGTAGTAAACATACCAGAAAGAATTACAGATTAAATCTCAAATGTAATTTAAACTCAGCAAGTAAACAAACAAAAATCCACAAAAAAAATCAAGTCAAATACAAATCAAGTCATCAAGTAAATCATACATAAACAAATTTTGAAAAAGAAAAAATATTATATTGAGGTGATACATCTTTCATGTACAGTTCGCAAATCACAATAATAATATTTGACATAAAGAAGTTGTAATCAAGTCAGAAGTGTTTTGAGAATTGACTGTTTAGCCTCGGTCACAAATGCCATTACAAACTGCTACTACATGTAACGCAGTACAAACGATTTTCAGACAATGAAAAAACAGAGATTTGTACGAACCTTTGTGACCGTAGCTTTAATACATGTATCATAAGAAGAATAATTTGCTTGCAATCTTTCAATAATTTTACTTTCCCAAGTCAAAGGTGTTTTGAGAATTGACTCTTTAAAGGCCATCTGTACTAGTAGTTGGCTAAGGGGGGGGGGGGGGGGATTAGACCAGCCAGGGTGGTCACTGACAGGTGACTATCTCATCAATTCAGCTCTCAATTAACATAAGAAAAAGAGGATCATGGGGGACCAATGGTCACTGATTAGGCCATTGAAAAAAAATTAAATGTTAAGCGTCCCCGCCCGCTTCCTTTTTGGGGGCCGCCTCCTATTTTTTTTTTTTTTTTTTTTGTTGAAATGATTTTTTTTTTTTTTAACAAAAAAAACATGGAAAACACTGCTAAAATGGATCTACATGTATTTCTGATTTTAAAAAATAAATAAAAGAATCTCGGCGGTCATCATGAAAAATAGCCTGACTGTCAAGGAAATTGTACTGAGCGGCCATTTTGAAAAAAAAGAAAAAAGGGCCTCCTTCCTTTTTTTTCACAAAAACAAAAACAGGACGCTAAACATTTTTTATTTTTATTTTGCCTTAGGCATTGTTTTCAAATTTCTATTATAGAGGGAGCAAGTAGCTTCATGTAGTACAGTGAGGCTTTAATATCATAAGAAGAGTAATTTGCCTGCAATCTTTCAATAGTTTTACTTTCCCTCTTGATTGTCAAGGTTTGGAGTGGACTGGGATGATGTTTAACCCCGCCCTGGCCGCAGGAATCACCTTGAACTGTGGTAACCAGAGCCTCTTGGAGCACCTCTTGGTCTACTGGGCTGCACCGCTGGCGACCGTCCCTCTCGCTAGGGCCATAGCAGGCGCCTTTAACAGGCCAGCACCAGCAGTACCCCCTACCAAAGAGGACTGAGGGGGTACCGTCATTGTTCAGGGTGCCATGGACTAAATTCAGGCACCACTACCGTATATAACGGTGTATAAACCGCACTTTTTTGCCGCCAAAAAAATTTCAAAGTCGGGGGTGCGGTTTATACACGGTACACCAAAAAAAAAAAAAAAAAATTTTTTTTTTTTTTTTTTTTTAAGTTTCAATTTATGCCCCTCCACCTGGCGCTATGCCTGGCAATGTCTCCCGGCTCGGTAATCGGTGTGTTGACTCACCACTCGGAAACTAGAACAACACTCAAATTTGTCTGTCATCTTGGTTTGAAAGTAATCTTTCTGATAGAATTCAATATGTAGTTTATAATAATAATTCCTCCAATTTTTTTTCTATTACATGGTGTACCACAAGGTTCTATCCTAGGTCCCTACTGTTTTTTAATTTACAGTACCGTAATGATCTTACACACAAAAAAAAAAAAAAAGTTTTTTTTTTTTTTTTTTTTTTTTTTTTTAAGGGCGAAAAAGAGGGGTGCGGTTAATACACGAGGGCGGTTTATACAACGTTATTTACGGTATATGGGATTTCATCATTGCTGTTTAATGGACTGCATCTCTGAGCTACATGTACATGTATACCCCTCTAGCTAGGGCCAATATAAGCCCCATTGAAGGGGGAGTACCATGCACCATAGAGAAATGAGGTGGTACCTGAAGGTTTTTTTTTGGGGGGGGGGGGGGGGGGGGGGTCGGTGAATCGTATCATCATCATGAAAGGATTGAACAAGGACTTGGTTTAAATAGCCTTTAATACATTCAAAGCAAACTTTTCTGTAAATTCATCATTTTATTTTAACAGTTAAATGAAACAGGTCTGAATGAAACGTAAGCGCGAAATTGAAAATGACACAGGGGTTAAAGCTAATCTTGAGCTCTGGTTTGGGAATAGCATTTTGAGAGAAAATTGCTATGATTCTGGATTGCAGTAGATTGGTTGTTTGAACCAGTGAAATAAAAACAAAACACACAATGACTTACTGGGCATCATCTTAGATACATGTAGATAAAAAAAAAACACTACTCCCATTCGCACATAGAGACCTGTGTTTAGCACATGGTGTCGGGCCTACTTATCTGGATTTACTTATCTTTCTATGCTCATTACTCAGCCACTATACATTTTCTACCAAAATCATTTGGCATTATGTCATTTATATAATCTTGAACATTCAGTGTAAGTTTTGTTGGAATTCTGTGAAAATTTATTTTCTATATTTACCAGAACTCAAGTTTAACTTTAATTGCTAGACTGTAGATGGCACCAAATAAGCCATGTGCTGTACCCATATTGGCATGGGCTAGGCTTTACTAAAGATACTAAGATAGACTTGGTACAGATATTTTTTTGAAGTGGAAAATAACAGTCTATGCTTGTAAACTAATCATCTATATTTCAAATGGGATTAAGAGCAATATTAATTATTAAAAGAATTATAGTATTACTGTAGCTTATTGTTTATTTACTGATAAAGGTACAGGTTGATGTACTGTTTGTCCATTGAAAAAAATTAATCTGCTATCATGATGTACTGTAAATATAGCATCAACTTGGGCAGTGGTTGTAAAAGAACTGGAGGTGCTAATTCTAATAAATAAAAAAAATGATATTTCAGAACAGAGCTGATATTGTGTGTGTCTTTGTGTATTTACGGGTAAACAATATATTGAAAAAAAATAGAAGTGATGAGTGTCCATTTCCAGAAAAATATAAATCACCCTCTGATTTTGAGACAATAAAAGATACGTACACATGTACATGTAGCCCTTGCATGCAAGTTTATCTGAGACTTTAAGACACAACACTACACTCCCCCCACCTATCCTCTCCAGCTGGCGCTATAGTTCTCCTTAGACATACAAGCTAAGAAAGATACAGTAACCAACAGTCTTTCTCAATTGAGATTGGAATATATCTTTTTGGTGGACAGTTGCTGGAATTTCTCAAGACTACACCAATAGTCCTTTTCAGGACTACACACACTCAAGAAAGAAAGATTATCAAGAGTCCTTTTCAGGACTTCCCAATCCTCCCTCTCTCTCACATGGTGCAACCGCAAGCCTACTGTATACCTACAGAAATGTTGGTTTGATTTCTTGTACTGGCAAAGACATATTTTGGACAAGATTCTGTTTCTATAAATAAACCTGGGTAATAGAACTATTAATCATACAAGCATCAATTGAACAGTTACAGTTACATGTACTTGAGGCTCGTTCAGATATGACACGGTCGATTGCTGTCTTTTTTGTTAAGGTGTAAATACATAGCAACTGCAAACAAGACAGATCCTGCACCTACACTGTACATTGTATTTACTGAGCTCTGTGTTATAAGATAAGACATGTGAAGCATTTAACACTTTACGCTACATGATGAACCGCCACAGTTTTGCACGCAACCTTTGAAATAAGCGGCCAGGAACCAGGGGCAATTTATTTTCATAAGTTGGCCCCGGGCAGCGTCTCACGAAACCGTCATAAGTACAAGTTCACCGACATCCCATTGGCACGCGTGTATTAAGTTTAACACGCGTTTCAATGGGATGTCGGTGAACTTGTAGTTATGACGGTTTCGAGAAACGCTGCCCTGGTTCACGGGATTTAGCCAGAACCAGGGGCAATGTTCCAAAAACAGATAGTGACACTGACAACCAATTACACAAGTATAAACTCAAACATACAACAATGTTAATCTCAAAATGTGAATATGATCGATTTGAATAACTTCTAAATCTTAACAAGATCAACAGGTAAGATTGTCATTATTACGATTAAGAACATCAACTACCGTAATTAACGTTGTATAAACCGCCCTCGTGTATTAACCGCACCCCTCTTTTTCGCCCTTAAGATGTGTAAGATCATTGATGTAAATTAAAAAACAGTAGGGGACCTAGGATAGAACCTTGTGGTACACCATGTAATAGAAGAAAAATTGGAGGAATTATTATTATAAACTACATATTGAGATCTATCAGAAAGATTACTTTCAAACCAAGACAAATTTGAGTGTTGTTCTAGTTTCAGAGTGGTGAGTCAACACACAGATCACCGAGCTGGGAGACATTGCCAGGCAGTGTACCGTGTGTAAGCCGCACCCGGCGGCAAAAAGGTGCGGTTAATACACCGTTAATTACGGTAGTCGATTTAAACAGTATTTCAATGTAACTAAAAATACTGATGAGCAAATAAATAAATACGGTAAATCATAAATTTCACAAATATCAGAAGTCAGATGGACTTGGCAAGTCTATTCCAAATAGATCAAAATCGCACCTTGCACACAAATGATGAAATAGCAAAGAATTTAGGAGTACCATGGATACCAATTCAATGGAAATTTGTATTGAAAAAAGAGCCTCTATCATTACTAAAAGAGCCCCTGTGAGAAGCCTTTTATGGGCTCTTTTTTTTTTGAAGAGCCCCCATGAAAAAAAAACTTAATTCCAGGCTTGGAAATGATGTACAGGAAAGAAATCTTCTCACCTTTGTAATCTCATCCGTAGTGGCTCCTGGTTTCTGAGCTTCAAGCTGTTCCACAGCAATCGGATGGGGTTTCTTGGGGATCTCAAAATCACCCATGGTCGACACGACATGGGCATAGTTGGTCCGCTTGTGCCTCCCGTGCTGGATGAGCTTGGCACGAAAGTCCATCTCGTGCTGTTGCTTGGAGTTCGGGAGCTGGTGGCCTGCCTTGTAATTGTAAGGAATGGGTTTGTCAAACTTGGAGAACATCTCAGGTAGCATGAAAGATGGAGTGTCTTTGTCCACATAACTAATATCCTCACCGGCCGAAGGGAGGATCTTTCCAATGAGGCTCTCCGCTTCTCCCCCGCTGGATTTGTGTTCGCACGGCAGGTATTGAAAGTCACACAGGTCTGTATTCAAGATATAAGAACATATGGGGAAATATGACAAGAACATTATCTCCAAGGCTGCGTTTGTGTTCGCACGGCAGGTATTGAAAGTCACACAGATCTGTATTCAAGATATAAGAACATACACTGTATGGGGAAATATGACAAGAATATTATCTCAAAAAGACTCAAAGGCTGCTATTTAAACCTTTATTTTGGTATACAGTAACATGTAGGTCTGATGTACATGCTATAAAGGCTGAATGTATAATGATAGGAAACGATTTGACATCGGTTTAATCGACACGACAGACCCCAGCCCAGCCAGAGTGATCTCAGGTTTGGTAATCCCTGGTATTCCCCAAGTTTAACATCGAGTGAAGTCAATAACTTTTCGTCATACATGCATTATCCATCTTTCTGCAGGACAATAACAAGCCAAAATTGAAGGTACTATTCCGCATTTGAAAAAAACTCAAGCAAATTTGTTCAAATATTTCGTTTTGAGAATCGATGCAGAGGTGTATAAAACAAATATGGACTGCATATTTTTCGGGTCGTGGTTAAAACTATAGCTGTATTATATACAACATAAAGAGTTTATTATTTACAATTTCATAACTTTAGACTTGATTTCAACCGCGACAACGATCACTGAATATTGTAGGATCGCATATATGCTTCCAATATGTTCATTTGAACCAAATTCATGACCCCATACCAAAACTTTGTATTACCTTTAACAGCTGAAATTTTCTGGTTTTCTATTAGGAAAGCCAAGATATACAAATAAAATGTTGGCCACAATCTCGTAACACAATATGATTGATCAAAATACATATCCACTTACATGGAAATTCATATTTTTGTCCAATCACACCCAGAACCTCTGCAGAGTATTGCCCATTTCCTGAATTCCCATCCATCTCTCCCTGGGAACCAGTCTTCAGACCTCCATCTTCACTCTCTCTCCTCCTTCTGTATCGACGTTTGACCTTCATGAGTAGGGATGTAGACCTGCAGGCCACGCCTCGAGCTGGCTTACAGTAAGGGTTACCAGGCTGGAAGTTGAGTGAGAGTGGTGCATGGTCATCATTGAAAGCCTGAAAGGAAAAGACAGAGCAAAGGAAAAGACAGAGCAAAGCATAAACAGCAGGATTTTTTTTTTCTTTTTCATTTCCTAGCAGTAATATTTATTTATTTATTCATTTATTTACTTATTTAGCAATCCATGTAGACCCATGTAGTTAGCGACTGTAATCTTAGTTTACGGTCGCTAACTGAACACACACGCGCACACACATACCACCTCCAGTACGGTATGCAATTGTAATGTGCTGCAGTTTGCCGTGAATCCTGTGAGAAAGCGCATATTATAAGTCTTTTTTTTTAGGACCCCATCCCAAAACTTTGTATTACCTTTAAGTGACCGAATACCGGGCGCGCTACCCTACTCTGAAAAAGATAAGAAAATTGACAAGAAACAGGTAACAAACTAACTCCGGGAAGCTCCAACACCGGCGCCGCAGGCGTCGGAGCTTCGGTTTTATTCTCAAGGGGGCTAGTAAAACAGCCGATGGGGCGATATTATTGTTAAATCTGCAAAGGGAGTACTTACAATTTTGTCGTCATAGGTTGCGCGACTCCTCTGAGCATATGGATGATCACTTGAAATTATAATTTGAAGAAGTCTTCGATGGGAAAAAAAGGGTTATTCGGCCTCCTACACCAACGATTCTTCCATGTTGCAGCGTCGATTCAAAATGGCGAAGAGAAGGTACGCATGCGCGGCAGTGGTGCAGAAAATATGAATATTCATGCTATCGAGCGCTGATCGCTCGAAATCGCTGTATATGCAGGAGGTTAGGGACCGCTCTGTTTGTTTGAGTCGTGCATATTCAGCGATTTTGAGCGATCAGCGCTTGATAGCATGAATATTCATATTTTCTGCGCCACTGCTGCGCATGCGTACCTTCTCTTCGCCATTTTGAATCGACGCTGCAACATGGAAGAATCGTTGGTGTAGGAGGCCGAAAAACCCTTTTTTTTCCCATCAAAGACTTCTTCAAATTATAATTTCAAGTGGTCATCCATATGCTCAAAGGAGTCGAGCAACCTTTGAAGACAAAATTTTAAGTACTCCCTTTGCAGATATAACGATAAAATTGCCCCATCGGCTGTTTTACTAGCCCCCACGAGAGTAAACCCGAAGCTCCGACGCCTGCGGTGCCTGTGTTGGAGCTTCCTGGAGTTAGTAACAAACATACATGCATGATATAGACTTTAAAGCCCCACTGTCCTACTTGTAGCTACTTGCTCCCTCTACTAGATCTATATAGAAAACTTCCCCAATCGGTGCCTGTTGATCCCCCATGATCCTCTTTTTCTTATGTTAGTTGAGAGCTGAGTTAATGAGATAGCCACCTGTCAGTGACCTCGTTGTGTGGCAGGGCTGCCAACTCTCACGCAATCTGCGTGAGTCTCACGCAATTCACCCCATTCTCAAGCTCTCACGCTGATCATAGGAACTCTCACGCTGAACCCCGAAAATAGAAACTAAAAAAAAAAAAGTCTATTATATCGGATATTCAATATCCCTGCCGAAAGTTTCAACATTTTTTTAACCACACATGCGCAAAGCTAAACCATCAATGCAAATTGGTTTCGGTTTGCCGCGCAAAGACAAGATAGTGAATTGCGATTGGCTTATCCTGCGTGTGCGAGTGACGTCGTCACTTTACTATGAAGCGGGGTTTTTGTGCGAGACACGACAAGCGAGTGTCGATGCCATGGCCTGTCATCGCTGTACATCGCGCCCGGCCCCCAGCCCGGCCCGGCCCGGGTGGCTCAGTGTTTGCGATCGGATAATGGGCCTGGGCCGTCCTCTTTAGCCCTCTAAGACCAGATCGGCCATATGGTACAGTACTTCAGGCTTCAGCCGGTACAGGTGAGTTTAAACTCTTGTCTTGAAATATTGAAATTCATGGTTTCGATCGTTTATACGAGAGTAAGAATGATTTTGGAAGGGTGTTTGTATATATTATTGATATGGCAGTTATATTAGGGAGGCCAATGCCCAAATCTAACTTTTTAATTACGAATTTGTTTAAAATAAAACAAAGATTAAAAGAAAGCATTTACTTTCACTAAGAAAACTCACCCATCTGCCGACTCCAGAAGTTCCATAAAATAGGAGATATCCAGCTTTTAAGCACTCTCTTCCTTCTACGCTTGGCCGAACGGAAGAGCCTTGAAACGATCAATTTCATGGTCCCAAAAGTTACGTCGAGAATTAGACAGGCCCGAGGGGAATGGGCGTGTCATTGACCGAACAACAAGTTCAAAACTTCGCGCGAAAGTACATTCATCTTTCGGCTAGCCTTGAATCGGTCGCACACACCATGGAGTTAACTCCATGCACACACCGAACCACTTCAACCAGGCAAGCCGCAATACAGGCTGAAGTTGAAATCGAAGAATTCGAACCATCAATGCAATGTACGTACGACTACTATATCTACGAGTAAAAAAAGAAGGAAAGAACTAGATCTAATTCATTTATATTTACCTTAGAATGGTATTCCAATAACTTGATTTCCTCATGAGTATTCCTTATGATTTCAGTCGGAGATCTACTGTACAATCAACAAGAATTAGAACGACCTCCATAATTATCCATGCAGCTAGCTGTGCAGCTCACACTCAGAGCGCTACACACATGACACCACTACAATACATGTATATCGCACGTACCATGTATAGTACAGCTGGGTCTCTCTTTCTCTTTCTCTCTCTCGATCTCTCTCTCTCTCTCAAGCTGTACGCGACAACTAACCATGTATCATAATCACATCATCCAATCATATCTTTCCGTCCTAACTTCTCAATTGGAGTATAGACTGCTCACGTAGACACTTTTTTAATGAAATATCTTTTTTAAACATTTTTCATATATGACTTACTGTACGAGCTCGACACTCGAGTCTCGTGCTGTGAGAATAAGGTACTGTGTGTGAGACTACGTCAAATTTGTTTTGCGCGCGATGAGACCGGACCTCATACATATTCATATTATGATGTCGCAAGACTTCTATTTGGGGCTCGAACAATCATGTCTTTGTGCAGTTTTCGTCCCCAATTTGAGATGGCTCTAGCTATGGGGCTCAAACCAACGCAAGATTGACAAAAACATCGTACTCTATCTACCTTTGATTGTGCAGTTTGTAAAAATCTGCAATTAAAAAGATATAATCCTTTTTCGTTATATTTTCTAGTTGTTAAAAGTGACATTTGAACACAACTGATATGTTAATCTCTATCAAAAGTTCTTTGATATTAAATTGATTCCATATTTTTAGGCGCTACCTTCAGTCATTGAGAAGGATTTTAGTGAGCTAACCTCATCGCCCTCTAGGACCCTTCTAGTTTCTCTCGTGCGTCCGTTTTTTTCGTCTGCTAACAGAATTATTGGACCTAAAAACGTCAAAATCTGCAAGATCGTCAACAAAGGGTGAAAGACTGTTACAGATCCATGATTATAGGTATGTTGTGGAGTGTGTAATTGTGTATTTGTTATACATTTGATTCCATAGATATTTGTTTTCTTTTTTTTCCCCTTTTTTTTTCTTCTGGTCATTTTCTGACTTGGACGACGAGCGCACAAATCGTAGGCGTAGAAGCCTTACGCCCGGGCATTGGCCTCCCTAGTTATATTAAATGTTCTGTGTATTCTATTGAGAACGAAATTTTGATTTAATTTTTTTCCAGAAAGAGTGTGTTGAGAGTGTGACTGTGTCTGAGGTTCAACTGCTAAGCTTATAAAGACAGTTGATTTGGAATAATGCACTTACAAATGTGGAAGTTTGTATTTTTTCAAGGTCAGTGTATTTGTGGAATCAGGGTTAAAATATGCACCAGATTGCACCATTTCAATTGCAAAATTGTAAAAGCTCCCTACCGTGGAAGGGGGGACACCCCCCTTCCACACCATCCCCCCTCGGGCTTGGTCGCTTCGCTCCCTCGCAATGTCTCAATCCAAACTCTTTCCAAAGGTTGGCAGCCCTGGTGTGGTCTAATCCCTTCTGGCCCAGTACTAGTAGTGTTGACGGTCTTTAAATCATCATGACCTTTAAAAAGGCTTTATTTGGACATTTGATGAATATTCACTTCATTTTGGATACCTTACTGAACAAGCGCCGTTTTTAGTAGGGTATCTCCACGCCGGAGTTACGGGGCAAAGTTTGGATAGACTTCTGAACTAGCGCCAAAATTCAATCATGCATCATGCCGGGTTATTACCGGGTCCGAGTGAGCGCGACTCCAGCCTAGACCTAGGGGGCAGGGCACCGATAGGCAGACCGACGAGGAAAGGCAAATAAGCCACAACTTGACACGTTTATCAGCTCATAAAAACTAACCTTTGTCAACTTGCTTTCTCCACCAAGTGTTTCTATCATCATCGAAGGATTCTTGACGACACCAGGGTAGTTCAAACTAATGAGTTGTTTGCAATTAAGCGGTGTTTCAATGGAAGTTCCACCGATTCTCCCGTACTTCTCCTCCATCATGTCCGCCATGTGTAGGCGTGAAATACAGCTGTTTTGTTACGTGCAGTGCTAATATTTCTGATTTCTGCATGCAGCTAGCTGAGCTGAGGAGATTGAGGAGACTGTGCATAACTTTGCAAGACTATATAATTATAGGTGCTATTGACCTAGTACCTTCGAAAAAATTATTATTTATATTAAAAACAATTAAAATTATCCCTCTAGAATCTCTTTGACAAAACAGCGCGCATGTAGGCGTACTAGTATTCATATATGCGATGTGTCCTTTGTTTACAGTCAATATCCTCAAATTCCATCATTTGACAAAGAATTAATCTAGTCTAGAGTCTATATATTGATCTATAATAATTCTTACTAAAAAAGACTAGTAAGATTCGGGCTTGTCATAATTCTTTAGAAATATATCAATATGCTTTTGATTGACACAGTGATTTTTAGAATGAAACTTCGATTCCCCTATGCAGGCCTACGTGTCTTTGAACTCATGTAATCAAAATTGTTTCCCTTTCCGACTCATGTATATTATGGCTCTGACACAGACCTACAGAGACACAGCATACCAAAAGGGGCGCAGCCACTGACCTCTGTGGCACAGCATTACAACCTCCAACATTTCACAACTTCTTTCTTTCTTTCTTGATTTGGTTTTGTTTGGCAATCAGTCACAGTTGACTATTTTTGCCACACACTATTTTATGAATTATTTATATATATACATTATATGTACAATTTCATGTCATAAATGACTATTTTTAGGATTCTTTCTCTTTCCATCCCCTTTCCTTCCGCTTATTTTCTTTTTAGACCTTATATATATATTTTTTCTTTTTTTTAGAGAGAGAAAATTCAATAAATTAAAAATTTGGAAAGAGATGGCCTAGCCTAGCGAGTGTTTACGCGCACGTACGTGCGCGTTAAAATACCACCTCTCTATGCACATGTGCACTTCACACGCACCCCCACCCTTTTTAAAATGCCATCCGAGTTACCAGTCTTTGAGGTGCATTTCTCAGACTTTCGGTTTTAACCGTTTAACAGTATAGTTAGTCTGATTTCATTCAAATCAGTCGATCCTCTTTACGGTGCGTGTCACAAAAAAGTGTGCCTAGCTCCTAATTACTAGAGTCATAACCAATATGACTTTGAAATATATTTCATGATGAAGAGTAACTTAATTGTTTCTGTCCAATGATGCCCTATTCATAATATTTCTGCCACGGTGACGCTGGGGTGACTGAGCACCAGAGGGTCAGTTTAAAAAGTATTGTCAAAATCGCCTTGTACCAAATTTGGGCTGGTGGAACAATGTTGGTCAGGCCATAATAATAATTATGCATGTGCTTCTTTGGTCTTAAATCCTTTTAAAAGTAAAATTATGCCTCGTGTTTCAGTGCTTCATCGTTTAGAATGATGCAATGTATAGAGGATTTTATAGAACCTAGTTTCAATCCATAGGATAAACTTTAATTATTTTGATCAGCCTATATAAGCGAGCAAAAGATTTGAGATTTGTGAGGTCACAGTGCAAAAATTACACCTTATAAAGAGGAAAAACAATCCTGATGGGGTTTTAAGCACAATGGAGTCATGAAAGACTGAACTTGAAACATGATTATATTAACTTTAAATGCGAACGAGCGTAGCAAGCCAGCTTTGGGTGAAATTAAAGAAAAACTTGCTCTTAATCGCTATAAATTAGGAGCACATTTTATGGGGAAAGGAAAAGGGGCTCATTTACAAAAGGAAAAGTTATTTATTAGAAAGAAGAAAAAAGGCACATGTCAAAGTAACAAGGAAAATTACTAGAGGTGAAAATGGGGCACTCCTTGCACTTAATAAGGGGCACTCACCAGAGATGGAAAAAGCACTTATGACAACGGAAAAGGGGCACTTATTACAAAGAAAACAGGGCAATTATCAGGAGGAAAATGGAACTAATTAAAAAGGATAAGGGGTAGGCCTACGTGTCAAAATAAAAGGGGCACTTATCAGAAATGAAAAGGGGCACTTAAATTAAAAAGTTAATCTGAATTAGTTGCTGAAATAGTTTCACTAAATCGCGCTTTTAGGTAAAATATATGGTCTCGCATTTAGCAGATTTTTGTTTTCTTTTGCCGTGGCCTTGGTTCGTTTCTTTTTATTTCTCTTTAACAAACTTTTTCAAAAAAGATTACACAAAAAACAAAGATTTTGAAGCAATCCATCACCGGTATGGATAAATGAAAACATTTTTATTCCAGCCGTCTGTTTTCTGTGTTTTTGTTTATTTCGTTGTACATTCTTTCGTTCTTAATGTTGTTGTTTCCAATTTAATGCCATGTGATATTGCTTATGTAAACTGTATATTATGTACACAATATAATGGCTTTTGACCCAAATTCATTGCTTCAGCCCCAACTTGGTATAGATTTTAACGATACTTTTGAAAAGCCTGCAGCTCAGTCATCCGCGGCAGCACAATTATGAATATGGCAGGGGCGGATCTAGGGGGGGGGGGGGTGTTTCGGCGGTTTAACTACCCCCTCCTTGGTCGGCCAAGTGAAAAAACATACAGTAAAACGCCGCGATTTTTGGAAAAAACAGTTTGGTCACCCCCCCCCCCCCCCCCCCTGGCAAAAAGCTAGATCCGCCCCTGTATAGTGCACTGTATGATCAGACAGGGTATTTGTTATGTTACCTTTTACCCTTTAGGTGTGACGTCATCAAAACTGTTATTTTGAGAATTTCTCTTTTTTTTTTTTTTTAATTGTTATTTTGCTCTGGTTCGTAATGTTATGAACCAGAGCAAAATGACACTGAGCTCCTATAGGAAATCTTTTTATTCAGATGGCCATATCTCAGCCAATACCGAACATATTCAATAGGCTTTCAAAATTTGTGGACATTATATGAAAGAAAAATGAAAATGAAAATGAAAGAATTTTTTTTGGAGAAATTCTAAAAATAAATTTGTATGATTTCACAGCTTCGGTACTTGGGTAGGCCTACACTTTTTTGATACGCACTGTGTGGCTCTTGTAAAGACAAAAATGACTTTCCTCCTTGGTGCTGAATTACCCAGGGGTAATTACCGTTGGTTTACAAACTCTTCTACAATACTCTTGAAGTAGGCTTACATCATTGGAGGGCAAAGGCGCCGGAAGTTGGGGGGGGGGGGGGGGGGGGGGCAGGGGGGCAATTGCCCCCAACCAAAAAGTGTGGGGGGGGGGGGGCAAAACGTATTTTTGCCCCCAAAACGCCCCCCTCAACAACAACAAAAAAAGCAGTAAAGGAGTAAAGATGGTTTGTATTTTTAACCCAAAAGAACATAACAATAATAACTAGATGGAACTTCGACTGCACGCAGTCGAAATGATGCCTCCGTCATAGAGCAATTTTACAAACCAAAACGGAAGACATTTTTCGATTTTCAAGTTCAATTGTAATCCACTAACAGGTTCTCAGAATATCGTAATTACAAGCAATTTCTCATATACATATATGACCCTTTGATCTTTGACCTCATGACTCTAACATCTACTCAGTTCATTGGCTCTGCAAGATGTCCCGAGTTAAAGAGTAATCCATCTGTCAGTTCTTATGAGAATGCGTTCACAAGCTATTTTTGCATACATAATATGCCCATGACCTTTGACCTCATGACCCAAGAATCTACTCAGTTCATTGGCTCTGCAAGATACATACATGATCCAAGTTTGGCAGGAATCCATCAATCTGTTCTAATGATAATGCGATCACGAGATGTTTTTGCATACATAATGAGCCCTGTGACCCTTGACCTTTGACCTCGTGACCCCAAAATCTAATCAGTTCATCGGCTCTGCAAGAAACATACATGACCAAAGTTTGGCAGGAATCCATCATTCGGTTCTTCAGATAACGCGATCACAAGCTGTTTTTGCATACATAATGAGCCCTGTGACCTTTGACCTTTGACCTTGTGACCCCCAAAATCTAATCAGTTCATTGGCTCTGCAAGATACATACATGAACAAAGTTTGGCAGGAACCCATTAATCGGTTTTTCAGATAACGCGATCACGAGAACGGGACGTACGGACGGACGGACGGACAACCCGAAAACATAATGCCTCCGGCTACTTTGTAACGGAGGCATAAAAACCTGAATTAAATGACGTATGAACTTCCATTCAAAGAAAACGAAAGTTAAGTATGGGGCGCCAAGTGTTACCCTAGTTTTTCGGTATAAAATCACCTCATTTTGTTACAAAATTTGTACCGAATTCATTTTGTTACAAAATGATTTGTACCGAATTTATTTTGTAACAAAATTTTATTTTTTTAAAAACTTTTGTAACAAAATAAAATTTTGTTACAAAATAAATTCGGTACAAATCATTTTGTAACAAAATGAATTCGGTACAAATTTTGTAACAAAATGAGGTGATTTTATACCGAAAAACTAGGGTAACACTTGGCGCCCCATAGTTAAGAGGATTTAAATTTCCTAAACATTGCGCATGCTACCTATTTATCAATGGAGGTTTTTATAATAGCGGTACTCGCATATCGTGAACATATTGTGAGAGAATGGGAAAGCGTGTCTGTTTTTTGTTATAGGGGTGAGAAGCTTATGAGCCCCTGAACGCTGGCCTACTGATGGGGGGGGGGGGGGGTATTTTTTACCAGTGATTTACAAATGTTGCTGAAATGACATGATTTCCGGTATATTTTCTCAATTTTTGTGTAAGTCATACCTTTTTATGCGTTTGTTGGAACATTAGAAATTCCCAAATTTACAGTCGGGCGAAAAATATGCTTATTTTAGAAGCATTTATGTTAGGGTCTGCAGAACGGCCGGGCTCGGGGGCTCGTGCCACCCTCACTTTTTGAAAAAGTTTGTTACAGAGAAAAAGAAAGAGAGAGAAAAAAATAAGTGACCTGCCAATGTCAAAAATGAGGTATCAAAATATGCACATCTGACCGTAATTAAATGCCTAAAACCCAAGAGCTTACGGAGGCTCCGCCCCCGGACCCCACCAAGGGCCCTAAGGCAGTCCCATGTATGCTCATCTGACCGTACTTAAATGTCTAAAACCCCAGAGCTTATGGGGGCTCCGCCCCCGGACCGCACCAAGGGCCTTAAGGCGGTTCCCCTGTATTCTCATCTGACCGTTATTAAATACCTAAAACCCCTGAGCTTTCGGGGGCTCTGCCCCCCCCGGACCCCACCAAGGGCCCTAACCTGGGGCCCTGGATGCTCAGCTGACCGTAATTAAATGCCTAAAGCCCCAGAGCTTACGGGGGCTCCGCCCCCGGACCCCACCAAGGGCCCTAAGGCGGTCCCCTGTATGCTCATCTGACCGTTATTAAATACCTAAAACCCCCGAGCTTCCGGGGGCTCTGCTTCCTGGACTCTCCGCCAATTAGTGGCCTGCCAGTGTCACAAATAAGGTATCTAAATATGCTTATCTGACCATAATTTTAATGCCTAAAACCCCTGAGCTTCTGGGGGCTCAGCCAGGGGCGTCGCTAGACCTTTTTCATTGGGGGGGGGGTGTAGAGGCCAACGATTACCGACAAAACTAGCCACCAATTACCGACAAAATTAAATGTCCAATATCTACAAATTCAACCCTATAAACCTGGGGCCGAAGGCTAAATTGTTTTTCCTATGGACTATCATAGTACTTGCTTATGCGCAAAATGGTCATTTTCCTCGACGACATAAATATACGAATTATTTCTTCAATTTAGTCAGCATTATAGCTATATATTTTAATGCAGGCGCGGAGCTAGGATCTTATTTTAGGGAGGGGCGGTAGTGAGCAAGATAGTCACTTAAAAGCGCGCTCATTAGGGGGGTGTGGGTGATGGGCCTCCCCGCGCGAAGCGCTGAAGCTTAGACGTTTCCTTGAATTATTAGGAAAAGTAGACGATTAATTGTACCGTTTTCGACTGTTAATCCTTGGCTGAATGAAGTCCCCCCCCCCCCCCCCTCCCGCGCGAAGCGCAAAAGCTATGACGTTTCATTAAATTATTATTAAGAAAAGACGATTTGCTGTACCGTTCTCGACTGTTTATCCTTGTCTGAATTCAGTTCCCCCCCCCCTCCCGCACAAAGCGCGGAAGCTTTGACGTTTCATTAAATCATTAGGGAAATGAGGCGATTCGGTGTACTGTTCTCGACTCTTAATCCTTATCTGAATGAAGCTTCCCCGTTTTGACGTTTCATTAAATTTTTAGAGAAAGAAGACGATTCGTCGTACCGTTTTCGACTCTTAATAATCCCTATTCATCTGAACTCAGTTTCCCCCCTCTCGCGCAAAGCGCGAAAGCTTTGACGTTTCCTCAAATTATTAGAGAAAGAACACGATTCGTTGTACCGTTTTCGACTGTAAATAAGCCCTATTCATTTTGTCTGAATTCAGTTTCCCCCCTCTCGCGCGAAGCGCGGAAGTTTTGACGTTTCATTAAATTATTAGAGAAAGAAGACGATTCGTCGTACCGTTTTCGACTCTTAATAAGCCCTATTCATCTGCATTCAGTTTCCCCCTCTCGCGCAAAGCGCGAAAGTTTTGACGTTTCATTAAATTATTAGAGAAAGAAGACGATTCGTCGTACCGTTTTCGACTCTTAATAAGCCTTATTCATCTGCATTCAGTTTCCCCCCTCTCGCGCAAAGCGCGAAAGCTTTGACGTTTCCTCAAATTATTAGAGAAAGAAGACGATTCGTCGTACCGTTTTCGACTCTTAATAAGCCCTATTCATCTGCATTCAGTTTCCCCCTCTCGCGCAAAGCGCGAAAGTTTTGACGTTTCATTAAATTATTAGAGAAAGAAGACGATTCGTCGTACCGTTTTCGACTCTTAATAAGCCCTATTCATCTGCATTCAGTTTCCCCCTCTCGCGCAAAGCGCGAAAGCTTTGACGTTTCCTCAAATTATTAGAGAAAGAACACGATTCGTTGTACCGTTTTCGACTCTTAATATGCCCTATTAATTTTGTCTGAATTCAGTTTCCCCCTTCTCGCGCGAAGCGCGGAAGCTTTGAAGTTTCCCTAAATTATTAGAGAAAGAAGACGATTCGTTGTACCGTTCTCGACTCGTCTAAATGAAGTTTTCCTCTTTCGCGCGAAGCGCGAAATTGTTGGCGTTTCATCACAATATAGAGAAAGGAAGACGAATCGTCGTACCGTTTTCGACTCTTATTAAGCCCTATTCATCTGAATTTAGTTTCCCCCTCTTGCGCGAAGCGCGAAAGCTTTGACGTTTCCTCAAATTATTAGAGAAAGAACACGATTCGTTGTACCGTTTTCGACTCTAAATAAGCCCTATTATTTTTGTCTGAATTCAGTTTCCCTCTTCCGCTCGAAGCGCGGAAGCTTTGTCGTATCCTTTAATTATTAGAGAAGGAAGACGATTCGTTGTACCGTTCTCGACTCGTCTAAATGAAGTTTCCCCTTCCGCGCGAAGCGCGAAATTTTCGGCGTTTCATCACAATATAAAGAAATTTT